>JAJPUD010000363.1:622256-746797 GCA_023553655.1 Myrmecobius fasciatus
ACCCTTCTAATCTTGTCTGCATTCATTTTGTTTGTACAAAAACTTTTTAACTTGATATAGTCAAACTTATCTATTTTGTGATTAATGATGACCTCTAGTTCTTCTTTGGTCACAAATTCCTTCCCCCTCCACAGGTCTGAGAGGTAAACCATCCTACATTGTTCTAATTTGTTTATAATATCATTCTTTATGCCTAGATCATGAATCCATTTTGACCTTATCTTGGTATATGGTGTTAGGTGTGGGTCAATGCCTAATTTCTTCCAGACTAGTTTCCAATTATCCCAGCAGTTTTTGTCAAATAGTGAGTTTTTATCCCAAAAACTGGGGTCTTTGGGTTTATCAAATACTAGATTACAATTGTCATTGAGTATTTTGTTCTGTGAACCTAACCTATTCCACTGATCCACTACTCTATTTCTTATCCAGTACCAAATGGTTTTGGTGACCACTGCTTTATAATATAGTTTTAGATCTGGTGCAGCTAGGCCACCCTCATTTGCATTTTTTTTCATTAATTCCCTTGAAATTCTTGACCTTTTGTTTTTCCAGATGAATTTTGTCGTTATTTTTTCTAGTTCAGTTAAATAATCTCTTGGGAGTTTGCTTGGTATAGCACTAAATAGATAGATTAGTTTAGGTAGTATTGCCATCTTTATTATATTCGCTCGACCTATCCAAGAGCACTTGATGTTTTTCCAATTGTTTAGATCTGACTTTATTTGTGTGGAGAGTGTTTTGTAGTTTTGCTCATATAGATCCTGACTTTCCCTTGAGCCAATCATTTTTAAAACCATGTTTGACTCCCTGCCTCCTTGGGCTGGCTATCCAACTATATGGTGTTGTCTCAGCAAAAATCTATGATTTGCAATTTTTATCCATTTAGTTTTTTCCTCTATGGAATATAAAGAGAAAGGAAGGAAAAGGAAAAGAAGAAGCATTTAATAATTGCCACTTTGTGCGTGGTACTGTACTAAGGGTTTTACAAATATTATCTCATTTGAATAATCTCAGGTGGGCCCTGAAATCATTGCCATTTTATAGATAAAGAAACTGAGATTAAGTGATTTACCCAAAGTCACTGCTAGACAGAGTGGGAGGATTGATTGGTATTCAGATCTGCCTGCTTCCAGGAGAAGAGAGATAGAGAGAGAGAGACAGAGAGAGAGAGAGAGACAGAGAGACAGAGAGACAGAGACAGAGACACAGAGACAGACAGAGACAGAGATACAGAGAGAAACAGAGAGAAAGAGAGACAGAAACAGAGAGATAGAAAGAGACAGAAACAAAGAGACAGAGAGAGACAAAGACAGAGACACACAGAGAGAGTAAAGAGGAGAGAGACACAGAAGGGAGAAAGAAAAATATGAAATACAGAGAAAAACACAGTCAAAAAGACATACAGACGGTCACACAGAAAGAGAGAGGGGGAGACAGAGACAGACACACACAGAGGCAGAGAGACAGAAATAAAGTGAAAGAGAGACAGAAAATCAGAGAGATGGACAGAGACTGGGACAGAACAAGCAAGACAGAAACAGAGAAATAGAGACAGATGGAGATAAGAGACAGAGAGAAATAGAGACAGATGGAGATAAGAGACAGAGAGAAATAGAGAGAAGGAAGAGGGAAAGACACAAAGAAATAAAGAGAGGAAAGCAGAGACAGAGAGAGAGAGAGAGAGAGAGAGAGAGAGAGAGAGAGAGAGAGAGAGAGAGGGAGAGAGAGAGAGAAAGAGAGAGAGAGGGAGAGAGAGAAACAGAAAAAGGAGCAAGGGGGAAGGAGAGTGACATTAGCCCTGCAATTTTACTAGAGGAGTCATGGTCACTATCTCTCCGCAACTTGATTGTCTGGAAAAGTTGCCTGGAGAACTAAGAGGCTAAGTGTTTTGTTCAGGGTCACACGGCCCTTATGTATCAGAGGAGGGACTAGAATCCAGGGCTTTCTGGTTCAGAAGTCAGCTCTTTCTGCTCCTATATGTGCATGCATATATACATACTTATGTATCACCCCGACCCATGATCATCAGATTAACTTGTATGCTAAGGAGATGGTTTTGTACTTCTCCTTGGGGCCATAGCAACACAATCAATTCTTTCAAATATTGAGCTTGACCCATCTGTTGACAAGGTTTTTTCAATTTATCAACTCTATTAGGGCACCACCTAAGTAAATGCCTAGTGCTAAACTCTAGCCAATTAATTTCTGGTGACGAAGGAAGAATTCCTGCATTGAATTTTCCCCACTGAATATTTGAATGTTACAAGTACTTATAGTAATCAAATGTAAGTATTGAGCATGCTACAAACCCAGTTTTGTCTTTCCAATACAGAAGGTTTGCCTGGAAAAGAAAATCCAAAGTGGGAGTTGAGGGTTCTCATCAAGCATTTGCCATATGGAAGAAGGATTCATTTCTTAATCTATATTTTCTCTTGGTGATTTTAACAGTTCCCACAGGTTCATCTATTAGCTTTACATAATCAACTATCAGAGCTCTACTGGGTGTCCCAAAAGTCTTAGTTCAGTTGCATGGGACAAATACTTAAAACTGCATTGTGACTCTTGGGAAACCCTTTCTGTCCAGTTCTGTCTTCTCTCCTGAGCTCCAAGTCTGCATCACCAGTTGTCTATTGGAAATCTACAATAGTATGTCCCCAAAGCATCTCAAACAGAATATGTCTAAAACAGAACTAGGTACCTTCTACCCTTCAAAACTTTACTACTTCTGTTGAAGATACATCCCTTTTCCAGTCACCTATAATCACATGCTTAGAGCCATCTTTGACTTATTGATTTCATCCACCACTCACATGGAATCAGTTGACAAGTTCTGTTGATTTAGATTCTACAACATCTCTTGCATCTATCCTATGGGTACTTATATGGCCATAGTTCAAGCATCCTCACCACCTTTCTAGATTATTGGTCTTCCTGACTCAAGTCAAGCCATCTGCTATGTAGCCAAATTGATACTCCTAAAGCATAAGTCTAACTATGCTATTCTTCTCAAGACTCTCCAGTAGCCTCCTTATCTCTATGATAAAATTAAAACTCCTCTGCCTCTTCAAAATCTTAATAACCTAGCTTACATTTCTAGATTTCCCGACACATTACTCTCCTTCACACAATCTAACTTCCATCAAATCTGCCTAGTTACTATTCTTAACACACAATATTACATCTCTTGTCTTTATGCCTTTACACAGGCCATCCTCAATGATGGGAATGCCCTTCCTTCTCATCTCTACATCATAGACCCTCCATCCGGCACAGCACAGTTTCCTAAAGGAAGATTATATAGATACTTCTAAGTGCTAGGGCCATCTCTCTTCAGAAGAGATATTTGGTATCTACTTTTTAACTATTTTATATTGGCTTTTCTGTGTACACATTATCCCCTCTGTGCAATGGAATAGAAAGCTCCTTATTTGTGGACAGGAATTTTTTTTCTTGGTATCCCTAAAATTAAGTAACTAGTAGGCATTTGGCAAATATATATTACATGAATGAATGGATGACTAATTCTACTTGACCCTAGAGGGCAAAATAAGGAGCAATGAGAAGAAATTATAAAGATTTCAGAATGATGTAATGAAAAAGTCTCAATAATTAGAGCCACCTAAAAGAGAAATGGCCTATATTATTACAAGGTCATTAATTCCAACTCTTTGGAAGCTTTCAGGTGAAGGTCAGATGACCATCAATTGGAGATAATGTAGAGGAGATTGTTACCCAAATAGATCACTGAAGTGACCTCTGTGGTTTCTTCCTATTCTGAGATTCCATAATTTTATGACATTAATATGGGTACTTCTTTTAATGGATTTCCTTTCTGTGTCTTAAAATGCTTCCTCTACCATCTTTTTTCTTGCCTTCCATCTCACATTAGATTTTAGGTTGTGCTTTCCTCCAAGTCATCACTGATTGAAAGGTGAGGCTCCAAGGTTGAATTTTACAGAAGAAATTTATATGATCTACAGGAGGATGCTTTTCATAAAGTTGGGGTCCAGGGCAGAACTAAAAGAGCAGAGACTCAGGTCAACAACTTAGAGGCTTTGGGGCCATTAGATTCAATCAACTAGTTAGTCAACAACCATTTATTAAAGCATCATGCACTGTGAGTTCAAACACAAATAAAAAGTCCCTGCTCTTAAGAAGCTTACACTCTAATGGAGGAAAATAGGGCAAAAGGGGAGCTAAAAGAAATTGGGGGAGAAGGAAGCATACAAACAACTGATGTCTCAGTTCAGAGAATAAAGAATGGCTGGGCTGGCACTTTTCCCCCCAAACAGAAGTTCTGGGAAGAACTGACCCAGTGAGAGGAAAGGCAGGGTCAAGGGGCAGTTGAGGCATGGTAATATAGCCAAGAGAATAAGACATGGACATATCTTTCACCTAAAACCCATACCACTTTCAAGCTTCATTATTTCTGTTGAGGATGCATCAGTCTTTCCAGCCATCCAACATCACACACTTGGTGCCATCTTGACTTCATCCAATATTTATATGAAACCAGTTGTCAAGTCTTGTTGGTTCTATTCTCACAACATCTATTGTATCTATCTATCTATCCTTCCCACCGTCCCAAAATGCATCTGACAAGATTTCAAGGTGATTTAGTAAATATGTAGATATTTTCCTATGCTCTGAATATGATTGCCACTTTCTTCTAGGCTGGGAACATTCCCATGATGCCAAAATGATGAATCGAATTTGAGGAACAGAGCTTCCAGGGGTCAGTAGTGTCCTGTGTGATATCACAAAGAAGCGGAGAGGCAGTTTAGTGCAGTGGATAGAGCACTGGGTTTGAAGTCAGGAAGATTTGAATCTTTAATCAAATCACTTCACTTCTTCTCTGGGTCTCAGTTTTCTCATTTGTAAAATGAAAGGTTTCAACTAGATAATGTTTGAGGTCTTTTGCACCCCTAAAGATAGCATCCTATTCACATGAGAATGGGAGCAGAGTGATGGCAAATGGAACATGCTTTCTTTTTCTCAGGATCTGCTAGAGAGCAGTGAGAGTTATTGAGTTGTTGTCTTTTGTTCTTGAAGAGGATTAGTGACATCAGAAGGGTGCTATGACTTTTTTTTTGACTTGACTTTTTTTTAAATTTATTTTTTTATTAAAGCTTTTTATTTGTATAACATATGTATAGGGGTGATATGACTTTCAAATGAATGGACACCCACATATAAGGTTATGATTTTCTCACGTAGACAGAGAGAAAAAAAAAAGGAAGGATGGAGGGACAGACGGAAGGACAGACCAATATTGCCCAATTGGAACTGGCTAGTTGCCTCCCTCATGAAGCAGTTCACCAGGAGGCCATCAAATAAAGGACTTGCCTAGTTGCACTTTAAGCACTTAAAGTGGTATATTGGATAGAACACCAGGCTCTGAGTCAGGAAGACTCATCTTCCTGAGTTTAAATATGACCTCAGATACTTACTAGTTGTATAACTTTGAGTAAGTAACTTAATCCTGCTTGCCTTAGTTTCCTCATCTATAAAATGAGTTGGAGAAGGAAATGGTGAATTACTCCAGTGCCTTTGCCAAGAAAAGCCCAAATGGGGTCATCAAAAGTTGGAAACAACTCTTGACTTGACTTGACAACAAGCCATGTTTTGTGTTTGGGTCTCCAGTAGGCTTTGGTCACAGGTCATGTCATCTCATGTACATAAGATCATTAGGAGGGTCTTCACATATATTCAAATATGATTTGCATATGATTTGCACATGAATAGCTGGCACAAGCTGTTCTCTGGCAATTTTCAAGTTAAATTTTTATCGTTACTGCCCTTAGGGTTCTTATTTTTCAATTCTCTCTCTCTATTCCTGCTCACCCACTCCCTGTCAATGACTCAGATCTTTGTACAACAGAGGAGGTGGTGGAGGGGGAAGCGGGAGGGAGAGACACAGAGTCTGGAGAAGGGGGAGTTAGGACACTGATGGCCAATCACTCATTCCCCAAACAAGCATTTGGGGCTCTCAAGTGCAAACACTGTACTTTGTATCAGGAGGGAAATTACCAAAAAAGCAGAGCCTAGGGGTATGGGATAAAGAGTTTAAATTCAGATAGAGAGACTCAGTGTGTACATGAGAGATTGAAGGTGCATATATAAACACATATGAACAGCATATTAGTGAGAGGTTCTTAAAGGCATCTGTCATCTGGCTCCAGCATTTCTTTTTCTCCCTATTCATATTACCTACTTCATACATTGTCTGCTTTGATCAAATCTGGCCTATTAAGAATTAATTTAAGGGGCACCTAGGTGGCGCAGTGGTTAGAGCACCAGCCCTGAAGTCAGAAGAACCTGAGTTCAAATCTGGTCTCAGACACTTCCTAGCTGTGTGACCCTGGGCAAGTCACTTAACCCCAATTGCCTAAGCAAAAAAAAAAAAAAAGAATTAATTTAAAATGATTCCCTTGCAACTGACTATTTGTGTGACTTAAGTGAGTCCTAGCCTCTCTGGGACTCAGCTTTCTCATTTGAAAAACAAGAGAGTTGAACTAGATGACCTCCAGACCTAGATCTTTGAGTCTAGGAGATGACCAGCTGATTTCTTAACTCTCCATTGAACCTTTTATCCCTACATCTCTGTCTCTTAGAATCAGGGTTTGGGTTAATCAACAATAGGCAGCCCATGGCACTGTTTCTTCTGAGGGAGGGATGATGGCACTTCAGAAAGCCATCATCAGTGTGTGCCTTCCCCCCTCCCACATGGCTGGAAATCTTGCCCCATTAATAGGTGACTTCACAAGTGGTCACAGTCAAAACAATTCATTACTTGGTGGCCAACCTTCCAGGGAAGAGGATCCATGAACTTCTCAAGAGTGATTCTCAAATAAGAGCACTCATTTCCTTTTGTGTGACCTATACTTCAAGTTTTTTTTTTTCCATTTTGATAGCTTTTACTTCACTGACATAGCTGCCAATTACACAGGATCATTCTACACCATGGTCAGGTATCTCAGGAAGACTTGATGAAGGTTAAAGGGTAGATGAGAAATTTTTGCTTGGAGATTTGGATTGCATATAACTTCACATCTTGGTTCTATTTCCTGCATGATCTTGAGTGGGCAATTTAAGCTCTCTAGTCTTCAGTTTCCTCAAATATAAAAGGAATAGGATAGAAGAGATGATTTGTAAAGGTCTTTTCCAACTCTTAAGTTCTATGACTTATAAGATTCTCTTTTCTTTTCCCCTATTATTCTCCTCTGGGTTGACCATTCTTATTCTTAGCTTTCTCTTTTTCTTCCTTCTCAACTTTGCCTCAGGTTTGCTGGTGGCACCCTTGGGGACTGCCTAGCCCCAATGACAGTACCCGAGCTAAAGAGATTGCTGACTTATGAGCTAGATAAATCTAGGTCTATTCATCGTGCATTCTCCAAAAATATTTCCAGTAAATGATCCACAGTACATTGGAGATGGCTGATTGGGCTTTCTTCATGAATGAGTAGGGTGGGGCTGGTCAGAAGGGTCATTATTTCTTGAATTTATTGTCTCTTTTACATGATATACAGTGTCATTATGGCTGGGAGAAATGCCTCTTAATGTCCTAGATCATTAAAACCCAATAATCCCTTTGAAATGGCTTTACTGCTTTTTGCAAAGAGATAAAGTAAATAAAGCTGTCCTTTCTGGATCCTTTGTCTCTGATACACAATTTATTTATTTATTTATTTGTTTTTAATAACCACAACTGCTTAATTTCAGAATGATGCATTTATACCACGCTGGTGGTATATAAATTTAGTAATTAAATTCTGCTATCTCAACATTTTGGATACAATAAAAGCTCAGCTTTGAAGATATATAGAGTTTGGGATACTTTAGAGAGGACAGATACTTTAATAGTGGGAGCAGGGCTTAAGGGAGTTATTTGTATGAGTTCATTTGTTTTGAGACTAGCTGAGTCTTATCAATCTCCATCAGTTGACTGATTGACTCCAGAGACATTTTTGTCTGGGGATTTCAGCTTGAATTAAATGAATGTGTAAGTTCCCTGATGTGTAATATTCCCTTTGTAGGAATAGGAGGTCAGAGATTGAAAGGTGGAAGGTACTTTGGAAGTCATCTGGTCAAACTCCCTTTATACAGATGAGGAAACTGAGGCCAAAGGAGGTGAAACAACTTAGCCAATGACATGCAAGTAGTAAGTATGAAAGGTAGCATTTGAATCCTGATCACCTAGGTGATGCAGTCGATAGAGCACCAATCCTGGAGATCAAATTTGACTTCAAACACTTACCATCGGTATGACCCTAGGCAAGTGACTTAGCTTGCCTCAGTTTTTTCCTCTGTAAAATGGGGATAATACTAGCTCTTACCTCCCTGGGTGGTTGTGAGAATGAAATGAGCTAATAATTGTAAAGCACTCAGCATAGTGCCTGACACATGATATGTGCTATATAACTGCTAACAATCATCATCATCATCATCATTATCATCATCATCCTCATTATCCTGACTCCTCCAAAGCCAGTGCTTTTTTTTTTTACTCTACCAAGATGCAGATCACACCTTATCTGTGCTTGCCTATCACAGCTGTGTCAAGTCCTTTTCTTCCCATAAGTTGGCCAAGGATAATCGCCAAACATGTTGGTATTCAACCTTGCTTACTCTTGACAAGGAGATCAGTGGGCTATGAAGGATGGTGGAAAGCTTCTTGCCATGTCACCAATCCATTCTCCTTTTCACTCATGCATTTCTTCGGTGTCATCTTTTACTCTGGTTTGTTCTCTGGGAAGAAGTCCATATGAAAGCACTCAAATCAGTCTATTCCTGTGTTATGACATTAATTGCTTTTATTAGCTTTTGCGTAGGAAAAATGCAATTTCTACCAAAATCTGATGCTGTATCACTGGTAAAGGTGGTCCTGAAAGGCATGCCCCTGGAACTCAAATTCTGTCTGGTACCACCAAGCTGTAAAAGTTTCAAATGATAGTTTAACATCTGAGGAAGAACCTAAATTCAGAGAAGTTCAATAGCAGAAAGTCGGGGTTTGGGGGAACAAAGTAACTCATAAAGTCTGTCTGCTAAGTTGTGAAGGGGTTGAATTCCACATCAGTAAAAATTAATCACGTATATTCTGAAGTACCAAAGACCCTGACCTTGTGAAGGCCACTA
Source organism: Myrmecobius fasciatus (assembly GCA_023553655.1). Classification (NCBI taxonomy): domain Eukaryota; kingdom Metazoa; phylum Chordata; class Mammalia; order Dasyuromorphia; family Myrmecobiidae; genus Myrmecobius; species Myrmecobius fasciatus. The sequence continues at coordinate 631,392 of JAJPUD010000363.1, forward strand.
TCACCAAAAAGGGATTATTTCAGAGCATCTAATTTTATTCAGCTGCCCAGGAGTTTCCACATGCCTTAGATAATTAATAACAAAACAGTGAGCTGTGTATTTGCTACTGTAATGGACAAAGGCCAGCATCAAGTCCACATGACAGAGATGTTCCCTGGAGATGGTGAGGTCCTCCAGATGTTTGTAGATGACTTCAGGCTAATTATATTAAGCCACAGGATATTGCAGAGCCTCCTAGAAAGAAGGAATAAACTATATTCATAGTGCGAAAACCCTTCTAGATGCTTTTGTGAATGAGAGATGCTTAATGAGTTATTAAAAGATTCTGGGGATCTTTGAAGACATCCTTAACCTTGGATTTTGATGGCAGAAAGAACGGCCATGACTTCTTACAACATATTGTTGTGGGTTGGATGATAGGTTTGATATAATAAAGATGGTTTATTTGGGTCTTTTTTGGGGTGGAGGTCTGGACGAGGGTGGTTGTGATATTTTTGGGGAGAAAGGAATGGAGATAAGAGATGATAAAGAGTTAAAACTAATAAGCTTTGGCAGCTGATTGGATATGGGAGATAACTGAAAGTGAAGAGTCAAGAAAAAATGAGCATTTTTAAATGTCTGCTGGAACCCTGGAACACATTCATCATAGGGAGTGGAATATGGATAATAATTCTTCAGAGGAAACTGAGAATTGGTAAAACATGCAGGAAGAGTAATATTAGGGAAAAATCCAAGAAGATGGAAATAACCAAAAGTGGTGGTCAACACCATTCCATACTCCAGAGAAGTCATGAAACATGAGGAGAAAGAGTGTTGGATTTAGCAATGACCTTGGAGAGAGCATTTTCCTGAAAGTGTTGGGGACAGGAGCTAGATGGTAAAGGGATGAGAAGTGAGCGGGAGGAGGTGGCAGAGAGTGTGTAGACAGTTTTTTTTTTCCCCTAGGACTTTTGCTATGATTGACATAACTTGAGGAAGTTAGAGAGTCAAATGAAAGATTTTTTTTTTTAAGAGTGGAGGAGACCTGGGCATTTTTATAGGCAACAGAGAAGGAACAAGGAGATAGAAAAAGACTGAAGATTAGGGGTTAACGATTGTTGATTGAAGTGGATATGTGCTGAAGATATGAGAAAGAATGGCATCAAGATGATAAGAAGAGGGGTTAACTTTGACAAGAAGGGCTTCGTTTTCTGATATTGGGACAAAGAGAGAATGGAAGTTGACATTGAAAGAATTTAATATAATGAGGATTGAACAGTCATTCGACCATTCAGACATTCATACAAATTATTGTTTTTTTAATAGAATGTAAGCTCCTTCAGAGTGTGGGCTGTTTTTTGTTTTTTTGTTTTTTTGTTTGTTGTTGTTGTTGTTGTTTTTATTTTTATTTATTTATTTTTTTGGCTGAGGCAATTGAGGTTAAGTGACTTGCCCAAGGTCACACAGCCAGGAAATGTTAACTGTCTGAGGCTAGATTTGAACTCAGGTCCTCCTGATTTCAGGGCTGGTGCTCTATGCACTGAGAAACATATGGGCTGTTTCTATCAACCATAATGTCTTGCACCTAGAAGTAGAGAGGGGTTGCAGTGGATAGAGAACCAGACCTAGAGTTGGAAAGACATGAATTCATATAGTCTCAGGTTTTTTGTTTTTTTTTTGCTTTTTTTGCTGAGGCAATTGGGGTTAAGTGACTTGCCCAGGGTCACACAGCTAGTGGTAAGTGTCTGAGACCAGATTTGAACTCAGGTCCTCCTGGCTTCAAGGCTGGTGCTCTATCCACTGCACCACCTAGCTGCCCCCAGTCTCAGATTCTTACTAGCTGTATGTTCCTGGGCAAATCACTTAAACTCTGCCTCGGTTTCTTTAACTATAAAATGGGAATAATAAGAGCACTTTCTTCAAAGAGTTGTTGTGAGGCTCAAATGAAATAATATTTATGAAACATCGAGCTCAGTGCCTGGCACATAGTAGGTGCCTTTAAAAATGCTTATCTCCCTCCCCCTTTAAAGGATTTTTTTGTTGTTCAATCATTTCATTCATGCCCAACTTTCCATGGGGTTTTGGTTTTGGTCTTTTTTTTTTTTTTGGCAAAAATGCTGGAGTTGTTTGCCATTTTCTTCTCCAGTTCATTTTATAAATAATGAATTGAGGCAAACAGGATTAAATGACCTGCTTAGGCTCACCACAGCTAGTAAGTGTCTGAGATGATATTTGAAGTCAGGTCCTCTTGACCTGAGCCAGTGCTCTATCCATTATGGCACCACCTAGATGCCTTATAAGGGGCTTCACAAATACTCAATGGATGGAATTGCTACCTATTTAACCCTTTAAAGTTTGCAGAGTTCTTTAGATTCATGGTCTTGTGTAAGCCTCAGAGCAGCCCTGGAAGGTGATACAAAATGTCCTAAGGGAATACTTGCAAAGCACTTAGCAGAGCTCGTGGCACTGTAGAAATGCTAGTTATTACTATTCATTATTAATATCCCCATTTAGCATTTGAGGAGACTAGGACTGAGAAGTTAAAGGACTTGTTCATGTTCCCATATTTCTGGGAAATATCAGAGGCAGGATTCAAACACAGGTCTCTGATGGCTTCCAGTCCAGTGTTCCTTCTCCTACACTATGCAGGATAACCGGAATCAATACCTGCCCATCTTTTTGGGTTTTCTGGTATTCTGTGCACCCTGGCTTTGTTCTATATATAGACTCACTTTTTATCATTATTCTCTGCAGTTCCCAGCAGCTCCAGCTCTGTCCAAAAGATTCCATTCTGGTTTACTGACATCTTCAGAACCAGAACATTCCTGGATTTTGTTTCATACATCAATTAAGAAAAAATTATTTCTCCTCGCATTCTCCTCCCCTTCTTCCAAATTTAAAAGAAAGACAAAATGCTTACAACAAATAAGAATGATTAAGCAAAATAAATGCCCACATTAACTATGGAAATTCAAACATGGCTATAACATTCTGTGTCATGGGTTGAGCACCTCTCCGGCAGGAGGTGGGTAACATTCTCCATCCCTGGTCCTTTGGAACCATGGATGGCCATTGCACCGATCAACGTTCTAAAGCCTTTTAAAGTCATTGGTCTATACAGTGTTCTTGTTATGGTATAAGCTATTCTCCTGGTTCTGCTCATTTCCCTCTGATTCAGAATCAGAACATTTTAAAGCTGGGAAGATCTTGTGATCATAGGATAATAGATTGAGAACTGAAAGAGACCCCTTATTTTATATGAGATAATTGAGGTCCATAAAAACTATTTAATTGACCCAAGATTTCACAAGTGGCAAGTGGTAGAGCTTTGAATTGAACCCAGGTGTTTTGACTTCAAATTCCTTTTATTTTACAGATGAGGAAACCAAGACAGATAAAGTTATTTGCCCAAGGTCACATAGTGGCAGATCGACAGGAGTTCTGTCTGTTAGTCAAAAACTCTTCTAATAGACCAGCAGATCTCAAACTTCTGGGGTGTCAGGACCCCTTAACACTTTTCAAAATTACAGAGGATTCCCCAAGAGCCTTTGTTTTTGTGAGTTACATCTATCAATACTTACTATGTTAGAAATGAAAACGTTTTAATATTATTATGAAAATAATTTTGACCTCACAGACCCTCTAATAAGCTATTTGAGAACCTTAGCCACCCCCAAATCATATTTTGAGAATCACTGCATTAGACTTTCCCATGCTTTTCTAACCACTTGTTCTTCACTTTACTAGGGAACTTTTCCCCTTTTTGCAAGAGAAATTTAAGTGACTCTGGAATGACTTCATATGTTAAGCTAAAATACAAATTTTTAAATTTCAGATAATTTCCTCTGAAGGGGAATATCAGCTCATGTCAATACCAGGACAGCACATGGAATCAGTGAGGTTTAAAACTCACTTACAAAATTGCCTACAGAGCCCTGGGCACTCATGCAAAATCCAAAACTCTATTCTTGCTCCTACTCAGTCTGGCAACTCAAAGGACATTGTATACAAGCACAGGCTCTCTTTTCCCCTCACATTCCCTTATTTCAAAAGCTGTTATGAGGAAATATCCCTTTAGTTCTTGAGAATTAAGTTCAATTTCCTTCAGGAAACATTTTCTCATTAATACTATGTTATGAGAATATGCTATCCAAATATCCCCAAGTCACTTCTCATTTTTATATGTCTATAGCATAGGAACTCAAAGCATATCAACCAGTGTTCCTTGAATACTTTTTGCTTTTGGCATAGTATTCTCTGCCATGAGGAATCAAGGCACACCGAATCTTTAAACTAGAAATGCTACAGGAAGGTTGGACACAAGGTTGTCACTTCTAACTCACTCAAGAGAGCCTATTGTCAAATTTTCATTTTTATCATTTACACTTTGGAAATCAGTAAATGCTACAGATCAGAGATTGATTTATTGTTGAAACAGCTTTTTCTACCAATGGAGGTTTTTTTTTCCTGAAACTTTTAGTCTTAAGTGAAAGATCTAGGGCATTGAGAGGTTAAATGCTTTGCCTAGTGTCACATAGATAATATATGCCAGAAACTAGTCTTGAACCTGGGTCCATTATACCAAGAGGCTATTGAGACTAGAGTTCAGCAGAGATCCACTATGTCATGCTAGCTATTCTGTAATAACATAATATCTAAACACTCTTTGAGACCACTGGTGTGAATACTACTGTACTTAGTACACTATCCTATGGAATCAACATATTATTCACTTCATCTTTAGACAGTAGTACTGGCTACTCCCTACTGCCTATAAATATACCCATGTCTCCACATTCTAAAAAAAACCCCAAACTCATTTGATTCATCAGTCATTGCTAGCTATTGTCCCACTTCCCTCCTCTTTTTGTATCTGCATTCTTTGAGAAGATCATCCACATTGGATGTCTCCAATTCCTTCTCTTTCCCTCTTTGTCAAATTTTCCATAATCTGGCTTTCAATCTCATCAATTAAACCAAATTGCTCTCTGAGCAAGGGATAGTTTACTTATCACATCTTTGGAGAAGGGAGGAGTTTATGGTCAAAGAAGAACTAGAGAACATTATGAAATACAAAATAGACAATTTTGATTATATTATATTAAAAAGATTTTGCACAAACAAAATCAACACAGCAAATATTAGAAGAGAAGCACAAAACTGAGAAAAAAATATTTCTAGCCAGTGTTTTTGATAAAGGCCTCATTTCTTTTTTTTTTTCTTTTTTTGGCTGAGGCAATTGAGGTTAAGTGACTTGCCCAAGGTCACACAGCTAGGAGGTGTTAAATGTCTGAGGCCAGATTTGAAAACTCAGGTCCTCCTAACTTCAGGGCTGGTGGTCTATCCACTGTGCCATCTAGTTGCCCTACTCATTTCTAAAATATATAAAGAACTGTGTCAAATTTATAAGGATACCAAGTCATTGCTCAACTGATAAATGATCAAAGGATACAAACAGACAATTTTCAGATGAAGAAATTAAAGGCATCTATAGTCATATGAAAAAATGCTCTAAATTACTATTGACTAGAGAAAAGCAAATTAAAACAATTCTGTGGAATCGCCTCATATTTTTCAGATTAGCTAAGATGACAGGAAAAAATAATGATAAATGTCGAAAGGGATGTGGGAAAACTGGACACTAATGCATTGTTGGTGGAATTGTGAACTGATCCAACCATTCTGGAGAGCAATTTGGAACTATGCCTCAAGGGCTATAAAATGCTGCATACCGTTTGATCTGGCAGTGCCACTACTGGGTCTGTATACCAAGCAAATTATGAAGGAGGGAAAAGAACCATATGCACAAAAATGTTTGTAGCACCTCTTTTTGTGGTGGCAAAGAAATGGAAAATGAATAGATCCCTATCAATTGGGAAATGGCTGAATAAGTTGTGGTACATTAAAGTAATAGAATATTATTGGTCTATAAAAAATTATGTGCAGGCTGATTTTAGAGAGGCCTGGAAAGATTTTCATGAACTGATGCTGAGCAAAACAAACAGAACCATATAACCAAAAAAATAACTTTTTTTACATGTGACTGGGAAAAAATAAAAATTGAAAAGAAAACTTTAAAAATAAAATGCAAAAAAAATTGTTCTCTGAAAATTTTACAATGATGTTTCAATTGTTGAATTCTCATCCTTCTTGACCCCTGTCCAGTCTTTGACAACGTTGATCCCTCTCTTCTTAACTCTCTTGACACTCCACCATCCTGGTTCTCCTCCTACTTATATAACTATCACTCCTCCTCAGTCTCTTTTGCTGAATTTTCACCTAGGTCATACCTACTAACCATGGGTATCCCATGGGAATCTATTCTGGACTTTCTTTTTATTCTGTACTATTTTACTTGGTGATTTCATCAGTTCCCATGGTTGCAATGATCATCTCTATGCTGATGATTCTTAAATCTACTTATGCAGATCCAACTAATTATGCAGACCAACTTCTTTGCTGACCTCTAGTCTTTATCTCCAATTGCTGATTGGACCTCTCAAACTGGATTTCTTGTAGACTTCTTAAATGCAACCTGTTCAAAACTGAGCTCATTGTCTTACTCCCCAGACTCTCTGCCTTTCTAAACATCCCTATCACTATCAAGGATACTACCATTCTCCTTGTCATCAAGGCTCACAATCTCAGAGTTGTCCTAGAATCTTCACTCTCTCTTCCCATCCCCCCATATCTAATCTGTTACTAAGATCTTTTGCTTTTATCTTTGTACCATCTCTAGATTGTGTCCTTCTCTTCTCTTATATCACCATGTCCTTAGTATTGACCCTTATCTATATCCTGCTGGTTGGTCTTCCTTCCACAAACTTCTCAAGCTACTCTATTCTTCACTCAACTATGATAATGATCTTGAAGCCCAGAATTGACCATAGTCACTTAATAAACTCCAGTGATTCTCTATCTCCTACATGGTCAAATAAAATCCTCTGACCTAAAGTCACTCATTCTCTAGCATTCCCTCTCCCTCCCCTTCATTTTGAGTCTTTTTTATACCTTATCCTTCCATTGTCCTCCTTCTTCTTCCTTGAACAAGATATTCCATCTCCCAAATATGGGCACTTTCACTGGCTATCATCCATGACTAGAATGTTCTTCTCTATCCCTGCCTTTCTTTAGGTGTCAGCTAAACACCACTTTCTCCAGGAAGACTTTCCTAATCATCCTTAATGATAGCCCCTTCCCTTTACTGATTATCTCCTGTTTATCCTATTTATAGCTTGTCTGTACAAAGTTGTTTGGGTGGTTGTCTTCCCCACACATAGTGAACTCCATGAGGGATCAGCGTCAATCTTCTGCATTTCTTTGTTTCCACTGAGCTTAGTCTAGTCTCTGGCACTTGGCAGACAATTACTACATGTTTATTGGTTGATTAACCTTGCCAATCATCTCTAGTTTTACATTCTTTATTCAAGAATCAGCTTTGAATGGACAACAACATAAATATGCCCCATGGTCATAGTTCACATTTTGCTGATGTTATGCAATCTACCCAACACTTCTTTCATAATGATCCTATCTCATAAGCAGAGTGAGGATTATTAATGATTTCTAGAATAAGTAAATTAGCAATGATTAGCTACCCTCATTTTACAAAAAAGAAAATGGAGACTCAGGGAGAAAGTGAAGTGACTTACTACATAGGTGATAAGTTGCAAGCATCCAAACTTGAACCTAGCTCATGTATGTGATTTTTTTCTGTTTTCCTATACCTCTCCATAGCTGTGAGAATTTTAATATGGGTCAGTAATTAACAAGGAGTTAATAGGAGTGGAATAAGTGTTTTTGCCTATTAGAATATACTTAAATCTGATAGCAAATCCCAATATTTGTTGAGCTTGAGTCAGTCTGGATCTGACATCATAACTATCATATCTGGGCAGAACTCACCCTCCAAACCTGCTTCAGGGCTCCTTGCTCAGCAATGTTACCATTTTGACAGTTGAGGGGAGTCAGCCTCCAAAATGCCTTATTAATTTCTGAAGGGAAATAGCAAGATTGACATTTGTGGTGATTTTGCTCAATAAGGCCATTGAAATGGCACTAGTGAAGGGACTGAACGGAAATGGGTTCTGATGTCTTCGAGGCCTGATGATGGTGTGACATGTTTAATAAGCGTTTTGTATCTGTCTCTGTGGGCCTGTTTAGGGAGGTGCTTATTTTAGGAAGTGATCTGATTAATAGCAGGAGGAAAAATGGATTCAGAGGGGGAAATCAGTCCTCTGCCTCACTGAGTGTGAGGCGGCACCGTGATTGAGTTTTGGGCCTTGGGGATGGAATCATAAAATCAAGGTGTGATTTTTCACTATATTCCAAGTTTTTTATTCTTGCTGCCAGTTTTTAGAACCCATTTTTTTTTACCAGTGACCTGTTCCCCAGTTCCTAATACTACTCCCAGTTACCTTCTATTTACTTTGTCCAAATTGTATATTCACTTTTCTGTGCAACTTACAATGTTAGGGAATTGTCGGAAACACTGAAACATGAAGGTAATTCCCCATGGTAACATAACTACTTTGTGTCAAAAGCAGGACTTGAATCCAACTCTTCTTACCTCCAAGACTGGTTCTCTATCCATTGTCATGCTGCCCCTTAGCTTAAAACCATACCCTTACCTTTTAGTGAAATTGTACAGTGTCTGAATTGTTAAATAACACCCTTTTTCAATGAAAGATTTTTAAAAAATCAACTCATATCATGGCCATAGTGCATTGGAACAGAGGACCTTTGTGTGTCAATTTGATTAAGTCATCATAAAATGTGTGAGTAGAATTAGATTAATCAATAAATCTGTATTAGGCACCTATTATGTGCCAAATATTGTGCTAAGGGGTAAGGTTACAAAAAGAGGCAAAATACAGTGTTTGTCCTTAAGGAGCTTACAATCAAATGGAGATTCTATTTAAGGTCTCTTTCAGCTCTCAGTCTTATGATCATCTCTCTTTGCCCCCCTCTTTCTCACTAAGGAAGTAAGGGAGGGATAGATCTTTGTTTTTAAATGTATAAGATCCTATAAGATCCTGTTATTGTCTGATGGAAACTGTTAATTCCCAAATCCTTTCTCCTTCTACCCCCACCCACACAACCAAGTTCTGTCCTTTTTGGATCACTTGAAGCTTTCTGCTATAATCAGTCTTACTTTTCATCTTTCATCCATTCCTTGCCAGTGACATATGGTGTTCCCTGCCAGGTTCCACTTCCTCTATCATCTATCTCTACCTGCCTCTCTATATATTTCTCATCCTTTGTGATCAGAGATGACAAATGTTAGTGGGGCACATCAGAAAGAGTTCCCCAGAGTTTAAAGTACAATGGCTATGTCCTGAAGCATGCCTAAATTGGCACATGTCTTCTCTTGGGAATCATTTTATTTGATTTTATGGCAAGGATATTGGAGTCAGACACTTAACTGTCTCTAGAAATTGTCTGGAATGTGGTGATGCTCTTTTCTTGAAGGACAGATGGCTTTTTCTTAACCCCAAAGGAGCTTGGTCTGTAGCCAAGTAAGACTGGATACTTTAAAAGGTGATTGAATACCTGAGTCTAGAAGAAATCACCAATATAGGAGCCACTGGAAATTTGGGTCATTTGCTTTGGGGCCCCAAAGTAAGAGTTTGCTAGATGGCCTTCAGATATATTTAGGTATTCACAATTTCTCTGTCTCTCTGTTTCTCTCTCTCTCTCATTCTCTCATAGTAGCCTCATGCTAGTATCACATTATTTCTTTCTCCCTGCCATGGGGCACTTTCCCATTGTCCACTTGCCTAAGAAGAGATTTTTGGATATTACCACAGAAGGAAAAAATCTCCAGTTCCTTCTTTGACCACTTCTCTATCTTACACTGGCAAATCACTAACAAAGGCAGCTTTAGACTAGAGCTGGATGATGTTGATAACTAGAGCAAGGGGCGTGGTGATTGATGCAAGTTCTTTTATCAGGGTCTTATTGATTTCCTGTCACTGCTTCTATTTGAAGCTACTGAAGAACAATGAAGTATAAACAAATATATTCCCCTATACATGGGTATCCCCTCCCAATATTGTCTCCAAAGTAGTTTTTCCCCCTCAAACTCTCAAGTTCATTTGAAGATTAGATGCCACAGGTTGGACTATGTCCCTATGGGAAATTGCCTTGATAGATGAATAGCCCTTAACAACACCCACAATTTATAGATATTGAAAATGCCTGCTCTCTCTCACTGCCTTCCCTTTATAGATATGCTTCAGGGCAAGTGAGATGCTTAGATAATGGGCAAAACCATGCTAATAAATCTTGGCGATGAAGACATCACCTATATCTTCCTTTTCAGATAAATTCAAAGTTTCCCTTGAAAAGATGGGTTTAAAGATCATTGGTATCATCGCTCAATGATTCCCTTTGGCTGAACTGAATGCCAAGCAATCTGTGTGAGCCTTAAGTGTAACCTTCAGACACAAACTGTTAACCCTAGAAAAACCTGTACAAACTATTTTGCGGGGAAATGAACTGTGTGACCAAAAATACCATGACCCAAATTAAACACCCTACTGGTCTGGTCATAGATCTTCATGTGACTCTGCTGAGAAGAAGGCACAATTGTGACTACAGTTGAGCAGCTGGAGAAGCCTTGGTACCAGGTTCTATAAAACTGCATGAGCTAAAGGTCTTTTAAAGCATGCAATAACCAAGTGATTCAACTGACATTACAATTAGAGCAACTGTTCTTTTATTTAGTACCGATACCTGCTATAAATAACTTACTGGCATTTATTTGCATGAAATATAGAGAAATAACAATAATGATGATAATGCTACTACTACTACTACTAGCTTACTTTAATATAATATTTTGAATCTTGCAAGTTGTTTTATATAGCTCAATCCATTTAAGCCTCACTACAACTCTATGAATAAGGTGGTATCATTATTTGAATGTTGTAAACAGGGAAACTGAGGTTCTAAGAACTTAGATCTCTCTTGAGACCAAGTCTAATATCTTTCTATGCCATTGTCCCCAGCCAATAGAATGAGAAGCTTCTTGAGGGTAGAAAATGTTTATCTTTTATCTTTGTATTCCTTTAGCAAAGTTCTGGACACATAGTACACACTTAAGAAATATTTGTTGATTAATAGATAAAAGGATAGATGAGGAAGGGGGAAGAAAGAGGAGGAGAGAGAGAGAGAGGGAGAGAGAGAGGCAGGGAGAGAAAGAAAGAGGGAGAGAGAGAGAGAGGGAGAGAGAGGGGGGGGAGAGAGAGAGAGAGGGAGAGAAAGAGGGAGAGAGAGAGAGGGGGAGAGAGAGAGAGCAAGAGGCGGGGGGGGAGAGAGAGAGAGAGACAGAGAGAGACAGAGAGAGAGAGAGAGAGAGAGAGAGAGAGAGAGATTATACTTGTCAATTAGGTGCTGAGTTCTCTTTCTATGCTACTGAATTATCATTTATCATCTGAATGATCAGCTATTACATGTTTTTTTTTAAATTTTTTTCTTAAAAAAATTTTCTTTCAAAACATATGCATGGATAATTTGACACCATTGACTTTGAATAGCCTTGTGTTTCAGATTTTCTCCTTCTTCCCCCCACCCCCTCCCCTAGGTGGCAAGCAATCCAATATATATTAAACATGTTAAAATATATATTAAATCTAATATGTATAGACATATTTATACAATTCTCTTTCAACTATTACATGTTGCAATAGAGAGTAGAGTTGGAAAGATCTGAATTCAGATTCTGCCTCTCACATTTACTGAGTGGCTCTAAGCAAGTCATGTAACCTCACTCAGCCTGTTTCCCCATACATAAAATGAGGATGAAAATTACACCTAATATCTTGCAGGATTATTGTGAGGAATAAAATGAAATAATATGTGTAAAATGCTTTGAAACCTTAGAGCTTTATATAAGTGCTTTGATGACTATGATTTCTCTCAATGTCTAACCATTGGTGAGATAGATAGTAAAGTAGGGAAATGCCATCTAGGGGGATACTATGAGAACTTAGCAATGTAGCCTCTGAAACTGTCAGAGTAACTATCTGAGGCTAAAAGCAACCCTAAAATAATTGCAAACTGAGTATGACAACATCACTCATTGTATTAGCACCCCAGTGCTACTCCAGAGTCAAAGAAATACATGGGACAATAGAGAGTTGCAGGCTGGTCCTACTTGAGACTGTTATAATGATGGTTCGCCCTCCCCTTACTCTTTCAGATGAAAATCTTTCTTCATATTTTACTGAAAGAATTGAGTTCATTAGCTGAGAACTCCATCTTCCCTATTCTTCTTCATCTTACTTCATTCAGAGATCTTCTGCAACTATATCCTTCTTCACCTCTGTTTCTTATAGAGAAGCAATGCTTCTTATCAGGGCAAACTCTTCTACGTGTACAAATGATCCCATTTCATCCTGTCTTCTTTAGTAGATTGAAGTCTATCATCTACTTTCTCTCACTCATCTTCAATGAATATCTCTGTCTACTAAATGTTTCCCTACTGTCTACAAACATGCTCTTGTTCCCCACCTCCCATCTTTACAAAATCCTCACTTGATTCATTCATTCCTGCTGGGTTTTATCCCACATCTTGCCCCCTTTTATGAATGAATTTCTTGAGAAAGCCATACAATCTCCAGTAGGTGCCTCTACTTGCTGGAAATGCTTTAGTGCAGATGGAATTGACTACTAAAGTAAAAAAAAAATGCAGGCACATGAATACTTTCATTCTGCTCCATTTCTATATCATAAAATTGGAAATACATTTCCTTGGCAAAGACTTTTCTGTCAATGGTACCTTAGCTCCAAGTTACAGAAAACGGTATTGCTGGGCCATTCAGTACAATCATAAGAAATAACTTTAAGTGATGACATTGAGAAGATCCTAAAATCTGAGGAGGAAAAGTAGAACAAGCTGAGATCATTTGAAAACCTCACTTCACAAGAACTTCAGAAAAAAATCATACTTAATCAGGAATCCCATAATTTAAAAAAAATACTATCTTCAATGATTTTGAAAAGATGGGCATACTTAAACTAGAAATTAAAAAAAATCCTTTTGAATCTGATGGTAAGAATACAAATATCAGACCAATTATATTTAAACCTATTTAAAAGAGTTGGTCTTTACTATGCCATTAAGAATGAATGCAGTCTTCTACAATAAATAAAATAATGTAGGAAAACATTCCTGGATCTAATAGCATATATAATGACTTTAACACGGAAGTATAAGAGGAAAAATTAAACTATCAAGGTATAAGGGTGAAATGATTTCTACCCCTTCCCTGTTAGCTTTGATATATTTGTCAAGTATGATTGTGCTCAGATGTTTCAAAACAGAGATGTGAAGAAATACTAAACATTTCTGATCAAACAATGAAAGATTTTATTTAGATCAAGTACAAAAAGTTCTTGGATGAAATGAAGTGACTCTCTGTTCTTCCTCCCTCCTTCCCTTTCTCCTTCCCTTTCTCCCTCCTTCCTTTCCTCCATCTCTCTCTCTGTCTCTCTCTCTCTCTGCCTGTCTGTCTGTCTCTGTCTGTCTGTTTGTCTCTCTCTGTCTTTCTCTCTGTCTCTATCTCCCCCCCTACCCTTTCTCCTTCCATCCATCATCTTTGTGGCTTCAGAGTCTAGTATTCTCTTTACTGTGCCATCTAATTGCTGATCCATGCCTATTTGTTTTGTTTTTTAGGGGGCAATGGGGTAGGGTGGGTGAATATTTGAAAATGAGTTTTTACTGATGTTTTCTGTTTTTATATCATCATAGCTATTTCCATTAGTCTTCTCTCTTCTCCCCCCAGAGAATCATCCCATATAACAAGAAGTTATTCTTAAGAGAAAAAAGCTCCAGAACAATTGAACATTACATTGAAAAAGCTTGAAAATATGTGTAATAGGTAATTCCTAAGGACCTTCTACTTCCAAGAAGGGGTAAGTTGAGGATGTCCTTTCATATCTTTTCATGATTGGTCTTTACAATTTTGTTATGTTCACTTTTTATTTTTTTTTCAAGTGGCTGGCTTTTGTTACAGTTATTGAATATTTTGTTTTCTTGCTTCTGCTTACTTCATTATGCATCCATTCATGCAAATGTTTCCATACTTCTTTATATTAATCAAATATATATAACTTCTTATAATCCAGTCATATTTCATTTAATTCATAAACCACAACTTCTCCAATTGATTGGCATCTACTTTTTTCCAATTCTTTGCTTTCACACGCAAAAAATTATTGCTATAGATTTTTTTTTGGTGTATATAGAGACTTTTTTCTTATTGATGGCTTCTTTGGAGTATAAATTCAGTAATAGAATCTCTGGTTCAAAGAATATAGACATTTTAATCATTTTTATTTTCACAATTATAAAATGCCTTCCAAAATGGGTTTTTACCATGTCACAGTTCCATCAACAATATTTTAAGGTGTTTACCATTCTGCTACCTATCCAATGTTAACTACTACCATTTTTTGTCATCTTTTCCAATTTCCATGGTGTGAGGTAAAGCCTCAAAATTATTTTGATTAGCATTTCTTTTATTATTAGTGATTTGAACCATTCTTTCACATACTTATAAATACTTTGCAATTCTTCTAAGACTTGTTTGTTTGCATTCTTTGATTATTTATCTATTGAGGAATATCTATTAGTAATTCATACATGTATATTATATGTAACATCTATAAATTTTTGTGTATCTATATCTATCTGTCTATCATCTCTCTATCCAGGATACAATATCTTTATCAGAGAAATTTGTTACAAAGGTTTTTTTTTTCCTCTTCAGTTGCTTCTCTTCTTATCTTAAGTGTATTAATTTTGCCTATGAAAAAGTTTTTCAGTTTCATATAGTAAAAGTTTATTTTTTTTCTTTTGTAATTGTCTCTCTCTTGCTTAGTCAAGAATACATCTACTACTCATAATTGTGAAGGTATATGATCTGTTTCTCTTCTATAGTATGACCTTTGATATTAAATTTGCATAGTCATTTAGAATGTATTGTAGAGTATAGTGTAAGGTGTTAGCCTAACCTTAATTTCTGCCAGACTTTTTTTCAGTTCCAGAAGTTTTTATCAAATAAGGAAGTTTTTTTCCTTAGATAATTTCTATTTTCACTTTATTAGGCATTAGCTCATTGAGTTCTTTGTTTCTAATTTTTTCTTGTCTAGTCTGTTTCATTGATCTAGATGATTTTGATGACTGCTGCTTTATAATATATTTTGAGATTTAGCAGTTTTATTCCTCATTCATCTCTTTTATTTTGATCATTTCCATTGATATCTTTTGTTTTTCAAAATTATTATTATTTTATCATTATATAAAGGATGCCCATGGTAATTAGATTGATATAGCATTAAACACTTTGATAGGATTGTCATTTTTATTATGTTGGATTGCCCTATTCATAAGCAACAGATATTCCTCCAGTTATTTAAAGTGTTTAAAAATTTTATTTAAGTATCACTTTTGTAATTTAATCTATACAAACCTTTTATGTACTTTGGTAGATTGATCTCAGATATTTTATGCATTTTGCATTAGGAATGGAATTTCCCTTTCTATTTTTGCTTCATTGGTTTTATTATATAGAAATGCCACTGATTTTTGAGGACTTATTTTATTGCCTGCAGGTTTGCTGAAGCTATTAATGGCCTCTATTAGTGTTTTTACTAATTCCCTGGGGTTTTCCAAGTTAACTATAATCTCAATAGTAAATAGGGATAGTTTCATATTTTTTACCCTATTTTATGCCTTTATTTTCTTTATTACTAGCTGTTACTAGCATTTTCATTATTTTATTAAATAATAGTGGAAAGAGTGGACACCCTTGCTTTACTCTTATATTTATTGCAAAAGGTTCTACCATATAATCATTGCACATACTTCTTGCTTTTGTTTTAGATAGATGTTCTTTATGATATTTTTAAAAGGTCTCTCTATGCTAAATACTTTGTAATGTTTTAGCATAACAGAGTATTGTACTTTGTCAAAGTGATTTCCTGCATTTATTGAAATGAATTTGTGGGTTTAGATATTTTTGTTTTAATAATATTAATTATGTTAATAGTTTTTAAATTTTGAGCCATTATTGCATCACTGTCATAAATTCCACTTGGTCATAATAAATTATTTCCTAAATAGATTATTGTAGTCTGACAGGATTTTGATTAAAAATTTTGAGTTAATGTTGATTACCAATATTGACCTCTAGTTTTCTTTGTGTGTGCTTTTTAAGTTTCTCTGGTTTAGGTATTAGTACCATACTTGTCTTATAAAAGAATTATGATAGAGTGGTTTCTTTATCAATTTTTGAAAATAATTTGTGAAGTGTAAATATTAATTCTTTTTTTTTTTTTTACAAATTTGGTAGAGTTCTATGAAACCATCAGGACCAGGGTTCTTCCTCCCCCCACTTTGGTAATCCCTTTTTTATAACTAGATCTACTTCTTTTTCCAACTTTAGGTTATTTAAGATCTCCGTCTGGTCTTCTGATAATTCGGGTAGTTTATATTTTTGAAGGTATTCCTCTATTTCTTTTGTTAGCACATGACTGTTCACAATATGTTCTGATTATTCTTTTTATGTCTTCTGGCTTTGTTGGGATTTTATCCATATTTTGTTCATGAAACTAGAGGGATTTATTATGGCATTTCAGGACCAAAGTAGAGCCACCAGAAATTAGAGAGGCAGCATTCATGAAGAGCCTGAACTTTGTGATCGATTTAGATTATTCATAGAAACATTGGAAATGGCAAGAATTAGGCTATACATTACAGTAACCTATTACAAATAAGCAGTTAGAAAATACCTTGAGAATGAAGAACAACCACCACTACTACAACAACACATGAACTGGTGACTAGAATTGTACATCAAAAACTTGTTACGTTTCATGATCTGACAGACTACAAATTCTTCTATTAGAAACATGACCTCAAAATATGTTTGAGAAGTCAATCCATAATGGGTGTAGACTATTATCATAAACCAAACTTCTGCCCGCAATTAGTCTGACATAACACTGATCCATAAATTCTTAAGAACAATGTGGTATGTTTTAAATAGATGTCACCATTCTGAATATTCATAATCTTTAAGCTACATGGAACAAAAAAAATTTCAAAATATATATATTCAGAAGAGTAGATCAAAATCACAGATGAGGCATATATTATCCTTAACAATTCAGTTATTGATATATATAGCAAATGGAGAGCTAGACTTGAAGACAGGAAGAGTGAGATTTGTCTCACCTCTGACACATACAGGCTATGTGTCCCTGGGCAACTCACTAAACCTCCCGATGATTTAGATAACTTTAAGATTATGGATTGCCAACATGCAATGGTAGAGTATCTTCACCCTTTGTCAAAGTAATCCAAGTCTAATCTATTCTTCTTCTATCTGCTATTGGAGTTAAATTAAAAAATGCTTTCAGTGAGTCTACAGAAGATATATTGTAATGCTTTTACAAATGACTACTTCCTGATCATCTTTGTTAAATATGCCCATCTTTAACCCTGACTCAGAACTCCAGCTCTAATCCTGGGTTCCTAGACTTCTGATTGGTGAGCATCCATTTTTATCTTACCAGAGTCAGACCTGCCACACTATTTCCTAGTCATCTTTCTCTGTTGTACACTCCCCCTAACCTTTCCAATGAATTATTCCATAACTCCAATGATGGTCCCTCTGAATTCCCCATTGAAACACTCTACTGTGGTCACTTCCAGCTTGCTGTGGTATTCCCCCTCTTAGAATGTAAACTATTTTAGTACCATCATGCTTGCTTACATTTGTAACCCCAATGCTCAGGTCAAAAAGGCTTTTTCATTAATTCATCCATTTAACTTCACCAGTTATTTCATCCACCTGTGCTATGGTCCACTGAGCATTAAATACAGAAGAACAATAGTAAGATAATGAGTCATTCCAAGACTATTCTTATCTGAGCCTCATGGAAAAAACTGAACTATAACAACAATTGACATTTATATAGTGATTTTGATTCCGCATAGCTACATTATCACATTTGAGCCTCAGAAACTTTGTGGCCTGGGTACTGAGGAATTGTCTCCATTTTTAAGATGAGGAAACAAAGGCCAAATGACTTTTCTATGTTCATCTAGCTAATTTGAGAGGAATGATTTGAACTCAGGACTTTCTTACTGTAAGTCCAGTTCTTCATGGACAATAACATGCTGTTCCAATCAAGGACTGAAAGAGTTGCCAGTATCCCCTATATTCGAGGTACTGGAACAAAGCCCTAATTGCCCCACCCTAGTTATGATTCTGGCAATGGAGAGAATTGTCTGACTCATTTCCACCCTGCCTTAACTTGTAAATTCAAACTATTATAGCTATATCACATGCTCTAGCTATTAGTGGCAGCATTATTTATCTCTCATAGTTTGCATTTACAGCAACACTCAGTCTACCCTGCCCAGATACAGCTTCTGTACAGTCAGCTCTATCACATACACTCACTATTTTTAACCATCATGAGAGACCATAATATCTAATGTAATCTATGATTGCACTATAATTAAGGTGTCCCAAATAGAGAGGGCATTTGAATGTAAATAAAGCCCAGAAAAATCTTAACTCTCAAAGGCAAACACATGTTAGAATTTATGTTGTCTTCAAGCCTTAGCCACTGTATCTTGGGAAACATGTACTTTTATATTTCCAAAGGCAATTGAGAAATGAGTAACATCCACTGAAACCATGGACAATATGATTAGGGACAGTCACTTGTGCATAGGCTTTTCACAGTCTCTGGAAAATATAAAACATGATTTAGTTGAAAGGAACCTGAGACCTTGCTGCAATCAGGAAAGATAAAAGGAAGAGAGATGGAAGATTGAACTCCCCACACCATTTCCACGACCAGCCACAGTCTGAAGTAAATTCAGTGCCTCAGTGTGTCCCCATTGTAAATCTGATGAAACAAGCGTGGGCAGAGAAAAGTATTTCCCTTTTTTCACTTCTTTCTCTCTTCCCACTTTAAATTTACACCTGGAAAGCAGATAAAGGCTTTGGTTTCCTCTAGCATCTCCTACACAATCCTCTGGATGAAAAGAAAAAGACAGCTTCTCAGATCCCTAGACTATTCTTTAATTTTTTTTTTAAGAGAGAAAAATCCAGGGGCCACTTTGGTTAGAACAAGCCCAACAGATACTGCTATGACATGCAATTCAACAGGGTGAGACTCTAAAACTGAGAAAGTTTCCTTTTCTGTTAGAGAGAGAAAAGGGAGTGTAGCATTGGGGACCAAGGAAATTTGGAAATGCTTATGAAGTCTCTGCTTTCCACTGGGTTTCTTGCAGAGTCTGTGTCTATGATCCTTCAGAACATCAAAACCCTCACACATGGCCACCCTAAAGCTTAACAATAGGGAGTTTTGTACAAAATAGGTTCTTATAAAACAAGGACAAAGGCTCCTTCACCATCTGCGGACTTCTAGATCATCTCTGGCACCTAAAGAGTAGCGCTTGGCTAACTTGCAAGTGGGTATCCATGCAGAACTACTATAGAATAAAGAGGATTTCATACTTTGTATCCATAGTCCGACTTCTAGTCAGTACAGTTGTTTTTTCAATCATGTCTGACTCTTCTTGATCCCATTTAGGGTTTTCTTGGCAAAAATATTGGAGTAGTTTGTCATTTCCTTCTCTAGCTCATTTTACAGATGAGGAAACTGAGGCAGAAAGTATTAATGATTTGCCCAGAATCACAAAGCTGGTAAGTGTCTGAGTCTGGATTTGAATTTAGGAAGATGAGATGAATCCAAATCCAGTTCTCTATCCATTGCAATCTAGAGTTGTCCAGTTCATAGTCAGTGCTTATTAAATGTTTCCTGGTTGATGGAGATTCTCTGAAAATTATAGCTCATGATCACTGTGCATATTATATCCAACCAAAAGATGCATTATTTCAAACAATGTCATTTGATATAGTAGTAAAGTGAGAAGAGCAACAATAGAACACTTCCCTCATGAACATGTAGTACACTTTTAAATTTTCTTTTTAATAATAACTTTTTATTTTTCAAAATATATGCAAAAATAGTTTTCAACATTCACACTTGCAAAACCTTGTGCTCCAAAATTTTCTCTCTTCCTCCCCACTTTCTCCCTCCACTTGACAGCAAGTAAGCCAATGTAGGTAAAACATGTGCAATCTTTCTAAACATATTTCCACATTTATCATGTTGTGCAAAAAAAAAATCAAAAAAGATCAAAAAGGGAAAAACGAAAAAGAAAAAAACAAGCAAACCACAAAAAAGTATGAAAATACTATGTTTTGATCCGTATTCAGTCTCCATAGTTCTCTCTCTGGATCCAGATGGCTCTTTACAAATTGATTGGAATTGCCTTGAATCACCTCATTGTTGAAAAACGTCAAGTCCATCACAATTGATCATTACAAAATCTGTGTACAATGTGCTCTTGGTTCTAATCACTTAGCATCAATTCATGCAAGTCTTTCCAGGTGATATTTTTTTTCCACAAATACACATCATTATCATTGTACATAAAGGTCCAAGAACAGATTTGGCAGACTCATGCATAGATTAGTATGCTACCAGTTGGGATATCATACATTCAAGGAACATGCCAGGGATCACACATGGAAAATATACATGAAGTGAATGTGTATGACAAGGGAACATGTGACTAAGACACATGTATAGAAGACATTCATATAGGGAGCTTGTGAGCTAAGCAACTCAAATCTTGGAGACCATCAGGTTGTTTAAAGGAGCTCGGACCCCAGTTCAATTCCAACAAATGCTTAATAAACACTTACTCTGTGAAGAGCATTATGGTTCTGGAAATACTGCTAAATAGATTAACATTCTAACGAGAATGAGGAAAGTAAAAAAAAAAGCATCAATCATGACAAAAGTGACTTAAGGGAGCTGTTGAAGATCTACAAAAAGATGATAGAAGATCATGTCAGTAGATACTATTGTGCTCAACTGAAAACATGAAGAAAATATGAAAAACAAATCTATCAGAAATGCTAGATTTCATTAATAACAATTGGAAGAAAAGTTGATTTAAGGGTTCAGAGTAGCACAAATACCAAAATTAACAATTTAACAAAAATCATAACTTTTATTGCAGAGGTTGAGAGGTAAAGAGATCAGAAGAGACACATAATGTCTGAAGAAAATTCCTAGTCATCTGTGTGGTCACAAGAAATCCAACACAACAAACTTGCAAGAGGGATTAAAGGCAAAACAAAAGGCTTGTTGAACACATGATGAATGACAGAACAGTTATGTCACAGGGAGAGACTGAAATTCTAGCCTCTTTGCAAAATTGGAAAGCGGCAGGGCATGATGTGATCCATAATTATTGACTTAAAGGCTTTCCAGTGGTCCATGAATTATCAGCAAGGTACTATAACAGCTTTCTTTCCTTGATCCTACTTTTTCTTAAGAGAAAGCATTACCTCCCCATTATCAAAAACTGAGAAAGTTAGTAATCCACGCAAATATAGAAGAGGGAAGAGAAAAAACTATTCATATTTTAAAAATATAAGCACATATATGTTTTATTTACATATACCACATATAATAATTATATATTATAAATATGTAATATTTCTGCCTACTAGATGCCAGGTGTTGTACTAAGAGCTTTGCAAATATTATGTCATTTGATTCTCACAACTAGCTTGTGATGTAGATGCTGTATTTTCCTCATTTTACAAATGAAGAGCCTGAAGCAAATAAAGGAACTTTACACAGAAAATTAGAATTTATGAACAGATTTGAACTCACATCATCCTAACACCAGAACTAGTACTCTATTTACCATGCCAATTAGCTAATCCAATACAAGCTTAATTATGCAATCATGTATACAAAGCACTCATGGTGTGTGTCACCAAAAAGCCAAATTCTAGATAGACCTATAAGAAAACATATAATAGATCAGGAACAAAGAGAGTCCCATAAAATGTAAAGAGTAAAGTAGTATCAATTTTGGAGCCAGGCTCTGAAAGCATTACAATATACAGTTAATCCTCAACTTTCATGGGTGTAGCATTCCTAGAAAATGTTGTGAAAGTCAAAAATGTAAATGTTGATACATTGAACCTACAGGAAATAAAGGGTTAAGTTCCCGTGACCATCAAAAATGTAACCTTTTGCTAGGGACTGATAAAAATACACTTTTATGCACACAATTCTTTATAACAAAACATTAATTCTGGTATTATGCGCTTTTCCTAACACAGTAGCCATGAAAAAGCCCATAAAATGCAGTATACCAGTATACAAAATAAAATTAGTAACATGAAAAACATTTTTTCTTGTTAGTAATTCCCTAGACTTTTATGACCTTTTGTGCTAACATCTCAATGAAAAAAAAAATTATTTCAGACAACATTCACTTTTCCTAACACATGAAGTCTATAGTACTATAAAAAAAAATCTCCTCCTTTTTGCAGATATAACAAATCATCAATTCATGAACATCAAACTTATGGCCAATAGCAGCTACAGACATTCTAGCACAAAGTTCATCTGACATCTTTATTTTCTAAGCCACGTCACTAACTTTTCATGGTTGGGGACATAATTGCAAAACAAAACTTGAGTTTTAAAGGCAAAAAATGAAAATATGTAATGATGCATGAGAATTCTTTACTTTATAATAGGACTTCTTCAACTTTTTCCACTCTTGACCCTTTTTTGGCTGAGAAATTTTTATGTAACTCCATGTGCATCAGTATAGGAAATAGGTATACAAATCAAATATTTACTGATAATAAATCACAATTTTGTTACTCCTGCTTTCAGTTACATGACTCCATATGGAATCACGACCCAAAGTTTAAGAAGCTTTGTTCTATTACGGTAGGGTGAACAAGATCAGTGAAATAATTGGCCTAGCAGAATACCAGCTGCTCCACAAACTTGCCTGAATTGTGCCTTTCATTGTTTTTTCTTCTGTACATAGCCACAAGTGCATGGTTGCCGGCACAAAATTAAAAATAAGGTTACTAATCAAGTTATGATAATGTTTGAAGTTTTGTAATTTAATCATGAAATATTGAAGATTGAATGTATATGTTGTCTGTTGCATTCTACACTCACATTTGATTCATATACTGCAAATTAAAAAAAAAAGTATAGTGATAACACTATAGTGTCTGATGTTCAGAAAATAAACCCAAGTATAATGGGTATAGTCTGATGTCCATATGGAAAACAACTCTCAATTTAAAACATGCATTAACACAATAATGTCGACAACAATTCACATAAAACGTGGGATTTTTCAGGGACACTGTTTAAGAACATTGTAGTTCTACCTACCCTTAAATTAAATCAAGTCACAAACATTTGTTAAGTAGTATATATCCATCAGGCCCTGTGTTAACCAGTGGAGATACAAAAACAATTAAAAAACACAGTCCTTGTTCTCAACAACTTTACTTTCTAATGGAGGAAAACAACACATGAAAGGAAGCCAACTTACTGGAAGGTGGAAAAAGGAGATGAGCAATCTTCATCTCTTTCTCTGTCTGTCTGTCTGACTCACACACACACACACACACACACACACACACATACACACAAACACAAGACTTATATCAGAAGCAGACACTCGGTTCATCTCTCTTAAATGAAACTAAATATGACTTCCAAATGAAAGAAACAGTTAACCACTTGATGCAAAGGGATGACATCACATTATGTGTCTCTACTTCCACCCATCCCCACTCCTAAACAGAATCTTTCCCCAATGTTATAAAAATACCATTTGGACTTTTTATTTTATTTTTATTTTTATTTATTTATTAAATTATTCATATTTGACAAGGAAAGATAAGAGAACAGGGGGTTTTATGATGTCAATTCAATATCAGGTCATAGCCAGCAGAATTTACAGATGCATCATCATTAAGAAGCAAATCCTTAGTGATCATTGTAAAGTACTTGAGGAAATGATGGAGACTGAAATGCATCCATGAAGCTTGTAAAAATTTAATATCTGCAAAATATCTAGCAGGAGTAACTGGGAGCTAGAATTATATACCTGAAGTTCACTATCTTTCAGAAATGGACAGATACCATAGTCCCATCCTACAAATAAAGACCTTAAAATATCTTGAAAAACTTGATCAATAAACAATGCTGTAGGAAAACCTAAGTGCTGCCTACAATCACCCAGAAATACCTCTGATCAAAAAAAAAACCCCAAAAAACCCCAAAAAACAACTTTGAACAATGGTTTATTGCATTCCCCTGTATCACATATTCCTAATTTCCAAATTACATGAATGAAAGGTTTAGAGACCTGGGTGAGGAGATCAACATTATGTGGGAAGAGAATGAGATAGGTATCATTTTTGTTATTCTCCTTCTTAGTGGAGTTTTCTTCTGACCTTCTGTCAAAAGTCCTCAGTGAACCCTGAGGACAGGGATTTGTAAACTAATATCTACAATCCATATACTTGGAGGGAAATGACATTTTTCCCCATCAAATTCATAACATTTCCTTCAATGATCTATGAAAAAAACAAATATTAGGAAGGATCCATTGGCTTCACCAGACTGTCTAAAAGTCCATAACACAAAAAAACCTTTTGTAAGATGAGTTTATAAACTAGCACTTTTATTCAACCACAGAAAGTTATTTTATTTGAATGTACAATAATCCATAGAAAATTAAATATAAAAGAATAATACCAGGATAGTGACTTGCCCCATGACTATTTCAACCTGAACAATGTTGAAAAAGAATTGAGAAGGACAAGATAAAAACAACAATAATGATAACTAGCACTTATGTAGGCTTTAAGCTTTGCAAGGCATTGTCTTGAAATACATTAGAATATATTATAGGGGCAGTTAAATGACATTACAGTGGATAGAATGTTGGATAATTCTCATCTTCTTGAGTTCAAGTGCATTATGTTTCCCTACATCCTGATATATTTATTACATCATTGTATTAGAGCAACATAATTATATTATAGCAATGTAATATACTATAGCAATATATGTGCATTATACTAATATTATAATGTGTTACTATTATAACACAACATATATTATATCATAAAACTTATATTTATCACGTTACAATATGTGATACACATTACAACTCTATGAGATTGGTGCTATCATTAACCCCATTTTACAGATGCGGAAACTGAGGCTGAGAGCAGCCAAGTGTTACAGAGTTGGAGAGTTTTAGAGTTACATAGCTAAGTAGGCGTCTGAGGTCAAATTTGAACTCAGATCTCTGGACTCCAAGTTAAGCACTTTATACATTGTGTCACCCAATTCACTATTCTGTAACACTTAAATGTATACAATGCACATCCCTGTCAACAATCCTGTGAGGCAGGTAGACAACACTCATTGATTGAAGTGTCTGACCCATTTGGCAGTTCTATTTCTCATCCTAAATGGCATTTTGGCTTATCAGTCCTTCCTGTGAGTTTCTTTAGTGTGATTCAGTTCACCAGAGCCTGATAAAATTGAGTTTCTGAGCCCGTAGCTCTGAGGATCAGGACCTTTGGTCTGAAGTGATCTGATCAGGAGGCTGCTGTAAGACCCAGCTTAGCCTGAGCAGCCACCAGACTGGCCTTCTCCCTTCATTGTCTTTCAGCTTCGACCCGATGCTCAGGGCCCACATCAGTCACACAATACATATTGAATTAATGGTTTCCTCAGAAGAAAGCTTATAGCGTTCTATTCTATTTAGAATTTGAAGGGACTTTAGTGATTATAGAATCCAATCCCTCTTTTTACAGATAAGGCAATTAAGGCACAGAGACAAGGGGAAGAAGGGAAGAAGTATTTATTAAATGCTGACTATGTGCCAGACACTTTGCTAAATCTTTTCTAAATATTGTCTCATTCGATCCCTTACAACAACCCTGATGCATTGATTATCCCCATTAACCTTTGAACTTAAGTGACTTTTCCAAAGTCATTCAGTTGGTAAGTGTCCAAAGTGCAATTTGAACCCATATTCCTAACTCCAGGTTCAGTATTCTTGCCTCTGTAATAGATGGGGTGCTAGCTTTGTTGTTAGGTAAACTTGGATTGAAATCCAGTCTTTGATATTAGTTGAATGAATTTGAGCAAGTCATTTAACCTTTTTCATGGCTCAGTTTACTCAACTCTAAAATTAGGATGCTGGAATAGATGGACTCTAAGGTCCCTTCTACAGGAGTCTAGGATTCTGTGGAATTTGCATAGGGTTCCATTTACCTTTCTTTAAAATGACAACCACCTGAAAGGAGCACGCTCTTGCCCCATGCTGGTCTCCAAACCCCATCCAGCAGAGAAACACAGAAAAATTGCTGGCTTATTGAAGCTTGTCAAGAACAACAGCAGATCAGCATGCCAGCTGAGGCCGAAATGCACTGCTGTTATTTGCAAAAGCTGGAGGCTGTAGAGATCTAAGGGAACTATTGGGGACAGTAAATAACAAAGCTTAAGAGGAGAAAAATGGCCAAACATTTCCAAAAAACATTATATCAAGTGCTAAAAATATAATATAAATGTTGCATTTTGGTCTGGTTCTTTCTAAACTCATCTTTTGGAGAGATGCAGCTTCGGTACCAGTAAATAGATCACACTGCGGCAAGTATTTATGAAGTGCCTACTGTGTGAAGAGAGACCCACTGTACCGGTGACTTGGGACGATACAAGATTTAAATAAGATAGAATTCCTGCCTTCATAGAACTTAAAGCTTATTAACAGGACAAGACACCAATACACCCATTTGTATCACATGACTTGCCATGACAATCATAATAGAGAATTATGAAAGAAATTTCATACTGGTCCTCATACTGGCATTTCACCCCAATCCCCCCCATCTCTTAACTGCCCCAGACACTGATCTTTCTCTCTTGTGTCTCATAGAATCCTTCTCTTTCTTCCAATCATGAGTCAAGAATCATTTTCTAACCATAGGCTTTACTATTCTCCCAAGGTGCTAGTGCCCTCCCATTTAATTTCATTTTTATTTAGTTACCTTTTCATTTTATTGATCATTTATGTTCTTATATATAAATTTGTCATCTCAATTAGAATGTAATTATTCTCTTTCATTGCCTATCCAATTCGTAGCATGGTATCTGGTACTCAACTCATGCTTAAAACAATCTTCTTTATTGATCAAAAAAGAAAAGTCTTTTTCTATGCAATTATGAAAGAGGAAGAGTGGAGAAAATTCCCTGGTAATTTGAGTTAAACTTCAGTATAATATTAAAAATTCAGAAAGAGAAGGATAGCAGACAAGGAGTAATAGAGTTTCTTTGGCCACAAAGTTCTCAGGACAAGTAACATTCTCTTTCTGAAGGTGACCTTGATAGGATTGTTGTTGTTGTTGTTCATATTTATTCTGGAAGAGGACCAATGATATCAGGAGGGTGATGTCTTGAAATGAAGCAGAGCTGTACTGTCTCCTCCAGAGCCAACAGAATCCAATGGCAAAACAGGTCAGGATGATAATGCAATAGCCCAAGAATGGGGGATGTTGGCCTTTTTTAGCTAAGGTCTTTCCCAGGTCTCAGTTGAAATTTTAAAGGGTGCCTGGGCTTCTGGAAGTCACTCAGGACACATTGAGCAGGTGTGCTTAGGATCTATTATGGGAGCATCTCAATCAGTTTTTTATGCCAGAGTTATCTTCGGTTCTGGGAAGGTAGGATAGCTGTAGCATTGTTCAGTGGAAAACCCATAGGATTAGGAGACAAAAAACCCAAATTAGAATTTTGGTCCCAGCTGCTTCACCCTTTCACCCCTCTATGTACCTCAAATGTCTTTATCTATAAAGTAAAAGGTTGAATTGGATGATTTCCAGACCCCTTGCTCTTCATCCAATGACCTTGGATCAGGTAGAGATGAGGAACTAATGAATAGTCAGGACAAGTCAAGTCGGGTAAAAATCATGAAGATAAACCTATTGGGCAGGAAGTAGACAGTGGCAGTAGAGTGTGACGTGAGCTCCAGCAACGTGGGGCATCCTGAGGGGAGAGGGGCAAGATCTGTGCCCTGGACTTAGATGGAGAAAGCTGTCAAATGCTGTTCAGGCTGAATCCTTACAATGACATCCATTTATAAGGAGTTTTTTTTAGAAAGGACTGAAATGTGCAATTTATTCTTAGAGATACCTCAAAGTATATAGGGCTCATTTTTTGAGGTTCTAGACCTAAGATTTCACTCTGTGGAAGCTTGCAATGAAAAAACTTCCTTTACCACTGTAGAAAGGCAACTATTCTGCAATGACTATCTGAGATGATTGCCTGGGACCCTAGAAGGTCAAGTTTAGGGACACATAGCTAGTTTATGAGAGGTGACAGTAGAACCCAGCTTTTCCTGAGTCCGTGACCGATTTCTACCTTATAAACCAAGCCGCCTCTGACATTAATATAAATAACCTGCACTATGATTGTTATGTTTTGTTGGTGCATACACTGGAGATACCCCACCCAATATCCTAGGATATTACTCTGTGGTACTGTTTACAGTCAAATAACATTTGTAGTCAGCATGAGATAATCTGACTGCTGAATGTACACTTTGAGGGACAAATTCCACTGAGGCAGACCTGAATCCAGGAAGATCTAGGAGCTGGGGAAAGGGGCAGTGGATAAAGGGGAGAGCATATTGAACTGAAGATATATTTATTTAGCAATTATGAAAAAAGCAAAGGGATTTCATATATTTCTACTCATTACCTTAGCATGATGATTGCTTATATTTGTCATTTCAGTCATTTAATGTTCTACTCTATCATGTTCTATTTTACCAAATCACTGAGTAGGTACCTACCAACTCAACCTAGCCCTTCCCCACCATTTTAAACTTTTTTTTTTTTAATGTGTTATCTTTCTCTATTTGATGCAGGTCCTTTAAGGACAGGAACTAGCTGTTTTGTTTTGTTTTGTTTTGTTGAGTTTGTTTTTATTGGTATCCATAGTGCCTGGCACATAGCGAGCATTTAACAAAAGCAGCAAAGTGAATAGAGTGCCAGACTGGAGTTCTGACCTTAGATATTCACTAGCTGTGTGACCCTAGACAAGTCACTTAATCCTGTTTGCCTCAGTTTCCTCATCATATCAAATGAGCTAGAGAAGGAAATGGCAAACTACTTCAGTATCTTTTCCAAGAAAACCTCAAATGGGGTTATGAAAAGTTAGACACAGCTGAAAAATGATTGAACAACAAAGAACATCCAGATGGAGACGTCCAGCGGGCAATGGAAAGAAGTGAAGCCAGAAAGATTTGGTAGTCATTTGCATGGAGGTGATAATGGAATCCAAAGGAACAGATAAGATCTTCAAGAGTCTAGAGAAGGAAGAAGTGATCATTGGATCAGAGCCTGAGGGAACATTCAGTAGTCAAGGCATAGATAATGATGCTGTAGAAGAGACTGAGAAGGTGGTAATGGAGAGTTTCCACTAGTTTAGCTGGTAGATAGACTTGGACTATATCCAATGGTGAATTTGCTTCTTGAATGGGCAGGAGGAAGGCAAAGTGGCTGACTTAGAATTGGCTCTCTTCCTAGTCTATGTTAGGATCCAGTTGAAACAAACATACAACATGTCTGTCCTTCTCTCAAGCTACAATCCAGCTAGCTGGCATTTCTAGCTTATTCTCTCTCCGTGGGAAGAATTTCATGCTCTTTGTGGAGCAACCTGGAGACAATGGAATGGGCCAGACCATAGTAGCTGGGTCATGTGATAAAGCATGGGGCATGGTGGCTGACTATTACCTAGTTGTAAATCCTATTTTAGGGCTATGTTGCATGTTCAGGAGGACTGGCAGCTCCGGTGGGAGGAAGGCTGGCTGAGGCATTCTCACCCAACTCTCACCTGTTTCTCTGAGAAGGGGCAGTGGCAACATCCTAGTAAAACTTTCTTGGAAGACAGGATAGACCAGGTTGGGGGTAATCCAACTCTTTGGTGAGTTAGGGGGACAGCTACCCCAAGTGTGAAGACTTCCCCTGGTGGAATGGGTGGATGAGACCATAAAGGTGACTGAAGCAGGAGTTGTAGAATGCTTAGAGCTTGGACAGACATCTGCTACATCCTTGGCCATAGCCAGTCATCTTGTCTTGCCATTGGACATCAATCTGGAATAGTGAGGCTGACAACTTTCCATCACTCTGTGTCACATAAATCTAGTCAAGACATCACCAGTGACATCATAGATCTCTTTGAGATGAAGTTCAAACAATAACAATTGTCAATCCTAATGCAGGATGATTGGATTCTATCCTATGTGGCCAAGGTTTCTGGTCACTGAATCTCCTACCTGGCATAGGAGGAAAGCTGTAGCATCTATACCAAACAACACTGTCCACTCATCTTCATCATGGACACACAAACACTTATATCCTCCTACTATAATAGTGGGAAAGAATTCTTACATTAGTGTCCAGGCTGTGACCCAAGCTGTGGAGCCATGGAAAAGTCACTTAATCTTTCTGTTGCCTGGGTAATGGGACATGCCTTGTACAGCTACCTAGGGAGGCTGAGGTGAGGGGATCTCTGGAGCTCAGAAATTCTGGGCTGCACTAGGGCTAAAAATGGTATCCTATCATCTGTACAAAGACCAGCACAAAAATAACAACAATAATAATAGCTAACATTCATATAATGCTTACTATGTGACACTACTATACTAAGCATTTACAAATATGACCTCATTTAACTCTCACAATAACCCTGGGAGGTAGGTACTATTATTATTCCCATTTTCCAGATAAGGAAACTGAGGCAAACAAAGGTTAAATGACTTAGCTAATAAGTATCTGGATCTGGATTTGAACTCAGGTCCTCTTTGCTCCAGGATCATTGTTTTAAACACATTGCTATCTGCTGCTTCAATCAATATATTGAGCCTCTACTAAGACCAGCATAGAGTGAACACTCAATAGTGGGTAGGGGCGCATGGTTGCCTAAGGCAGGCAGACCAGCTCAGAGCTGAAACCAAGCAGGTCAAATCTCCCACAATTATCAGTGTGGCCATGAGTAGCCTCTGCCCTTCTAGATGGGATGAAATACAGAAACCCATTCTCAAACAAGGACAAAATCCATCCTCAGAAAGAGCTCTTCCCAAGCCACCTGAATTTCTCTCCCTCTCCTGACCTACCTCGAGGGTGATGGGGAGGAAAACATTTGGAATCTGCAAGGTGAGATATAAATGTGAGTTATTATTGCTCTCCTTGCAATATGCATATGGAGTTGAATATGTATTTAAATAAATTAATGCCTGTGCATGGATTTACATGTTTTTCTCTCCTTTTTGTTCACTTTCTCTTATCTCTTTGGTGAGGGGACAGGCTCTTCCTTTCTCCCACTCCCTATAATCCCCTAATCTCCAAGGTCCTGCACATCCTGGGTACCCTTAGTTCAGAGAGTCATCTTGTATGGAGAAAGGATGCTGTCACTCAAAGAAATGTGCCCCAAAACTGTATGATCCATGTCCCGCAGACCTTACAAAGTCAATTCCCCTGAAGAGCCTCAGTTTCCACATCAGTAAAATGGGGGAGGGGGTCATTGTACTAGATGGTTTCTAAGATCCCTTCAAGCTCTAAAATCCTGTGACCTTCCTCACAAGGTGGTTATGGAGAAATGTTTTGTAAACACTCTATAAATAAGAGCTCAATGATTCCAGAATTCTGCAGACTCTTCTTAATGCTGGAGAATGCACAAGGATTCATACTCATTTCTAGTTGGAACAGACCAAACAGACAGTCAAGGAATTTTTAGGTGTGTCCTGAACACCTATATACATATGCTTAATTAATACTTATTATTTATTATAATGCATTGTATATTATATAATAGTATATTAATGTATTATATGCATTTAGCTATATTATGTATAATATATATTTATATATTTACACACATAAATACATATGTAGTACATTTAAATGTGTGCAAACATGTATAATTGTGTATAAATATAAATGCATAAATGTATAAATAAAATATACATAAATGTATAAATTTACAAATATGTACAAGTAAATATAAATATAAATCTATATATAAATCTTTTAAATGTAATAAATATAAAACATTTCCAGAATGTTTATAAATAAAATTCATAGAATTACAAAGGAAACCAACTATCTCTATATAAAAGTTATCAAAATGGTTTTTAAACAAGTTTGTCAATTCTAGTATAAAAACTTCTGGGGGAGCTAGGTGGCCCAGTGGATAGAACACGAGCCCTGAAGTCAGGAGGACCTGAGTTCAAATCTAGTCTCAGACACTTAACATTCCTTAGCTGTGTGACCCTGGGCAAGTCACTTAACCCCAATTGCCTAAGCAAAAAAATAAAAAAACAAAAACTTCTTGATAATCCCCTGATTTTACAGAAGATGAGAACCACAGATTTTAGATGACTTGCTCAAACTATCACCTGTAATTTGCATCAGAAATGAGACTTCAACTGAGCTCTTCTGCCTCCAGCCAGTATTCTTTCTGGTGCTTACCAAAATGCCTCCTGAGTCTTCCGTTGTCAGAAAGGAGAGCAGCTTTCTAGTCCAAAGGATACCAATTTTATATAACTGATACTGCTTCTTTCCACAGGAGGGACTTATTAGCTGGAGGGAAGCACACATTTTCTTTGTGAAGAGGCTCAAGCTCAGGGCATATAGTGGAGAGAAGAGAAATGGTCTCTGAAATTAATTTCTCCTGCCATTTTGCCAGCTGCTTTTCAGAGTAGAATGGCTTATAGCAGGGGATTGTATTTTTGCTGTGTGTTCTGAGCAGGAAAGACTGTGCCTTTGTTGGCTGATTAGGCAGGTAAGATGAAGAAGGACTTCTGGCCCACCTAGGGAACTTCTCTCTTGGGATGGCAGGAAATAAAGTCTTTTACTTCCTACTCCCAACAAAACTCAGTGCCTTGGAAGGAAGTGGTGCCTGATTAAAGATGTAATTACTGGCCAAAGATTCTGAGCTCCCTGTCCTGTCTTGTAGAAGCTGCCCTTGATGCATCACTAGTGGGATTGTGAACATTTGCCCTCAGTCAGCAAACAGGTACCGCTTTTTATAAAAGGAGGTGTTTTTTATTTATTTTCTTTTTCTTTTTTTTTTTAAAGGAGGTGTTTCTAAAGAGGGGATTATCTTGTCCAGAAAAGTCTAAGTAGAATCATCTATGCCCAACAGACCAAAGGACATGGAAGGGAAGAGGAGACTGATTCCCTGATGAAAACAAACAAAAAAAAAAAATGCATTGGGAGTATATTTCTAGTAGCAGTCCCATTACCCACTCATTGAACCCTAGGCTTTTCATAATAATAACTCAATCAATGGCATTTATTAAGTTAGTGCTATGTGCCAGATACTGCAAAAGACAGTCCCTGACCACAAAGTACTTACAATCTAATGGAGGAGACAACAGGCAAACAAATACATACAATCTGAGCTGGATACAGAATAAATAGGAAATAATTAACAAATGGAAGGCGTTGGAATTAAGAGGGATTGGGGAAATTTTAAGTAAAAGATGAGATTTTAGTTGGGACTTAAAGGCAGCCAAGGAGGTAGAGGTCAAATGGGGAGAGAATCTTAGGCAAGGGGCACAGCCAGAGAAAGTGCCCCAGGCTGAGAGAGAGAACAGCCAAGAAGCCAGTGTCCGTTGATCAAAGAGCATGTTAGTGGGGAGCAAAGTATAAGAAAATCAGAAAGGTAGGAGGGACTAGGTTATGAAGAGTTTTGAATGTCAAACAGAACATTTTGTATTTGATCCTGAAGGCAATAGAAAGCTGCTGGAGTTTATTGAGTGGGGGTTGGAGTAGGGGTGTATGTGATATGGTTGGATCAGTATTTTAGGAAAATCATTTTAGTAATTAAATGGAAAAAGGGATCAGAATCGGGAGAGAGTTGAAGCAGGCAGACTCACTAGCCAGCTGCAATGAAAGGCTATAATGGAGTGGTGACAATGTCAAAGAGAGAAGGGGGGATATACTTGAGAGATGAGACAAAGCTGAAATTGATGTGCCTTGGCAATAGTTTGGATATGGGGAGTGTGAGATGGTAATCAAGAATGGTTCTTGGGTTGGGAACCTGAGGGATTAGGAGGATAGTGTTGTCCTCTACAGTAAAAGGGAAATCAAGAAGGGGCAAGGTTTAGGAGGAAAGATAATGAGTTCCACTTTGGACATGATGATGGACAAATCCAGTTGGATTTGTCTGAAGAGAGGGAGGAGATGGAGATCAATAGAGAGATTAGGACAGGGCTAGGGTTTAGGAATCAGCATAGAGATGGTAATTAAATCAATGGGAGCTGATGACATCACCAAGTGAAGTAATATAAAGGGAGAAAGATGCCTAGGACAGAATTCTGTGGAACACCTATGATTTAAGGATATGATCTGGATAAGGATCCTGCAAAGCAAACTGAGAAAAAATGATTAGATGTTATTGTTGTTTGTCCTTCATTTTTGAAGACCATAACATGAGGAAGGTGATGTCATGAGTTGGATTTAAGTGAGGGTGATTAAATAGGTAGGTAGGAGGAGAAGCTGACATTTCTATAGCACTTGATGGCTGGGAAAACACTCAAAATGGGTATCATTGAATCCTTGTAACAAATTTAATGAAGAAGATACTATCAAAACTATAACTAGAAAAGGGCAAATGGGGCTTTGCTCCTAGCTATGATACGGGGCACACTTTCTTCCCTCGTTGATATCATTCATATGCACTCTTTTGAGAGCCTAGGCTGCCATGATCACCAAACATAAAGCTGATCAATGGCAGCCTGATTCTTAATCTCCTCCCCCACCCCAATACTTGGTAGGAGGGTTGGATTGCCCCTTCTCCTTAAAGAGTTGTGTCTGTGGTTTGGCTGGCCTCTGAGCTGCTTCTGCTGCTGCCTCAGTGCCCAAACTTCCCATCCTGCTCAAATGAATTTGCCTCAGGCTCAATATTTTCTACTTTATAACTCTTGATACTATCATTACTCCAATTTTACAGATGAGGAAGTGGATGCTCAGAAAGGTAAAGTGATTTCCATGATTACATAGCAACTAACTGTCAGCCCACTTTGTTTCACATCATTTCATACAAATCTTCCTAAACTTCTCCGATTTTTTTCATAGAGGCTGTTTCTTATGGTACAATAAAATTCCATCACAATCATATGTCAGGATTTGTTCAGTCATTCACCTAATTAATGGAGAGCAATTTTGTTTCTATTGCTTTGCTATTATATAGGGCTGCTATACCTATTTTGCTATTATTGTATATTCATGCTTATTTTTAAAAAAAAAAATTATCAGTGCTTTTTTAAACACTCCAATCTTTTTCCTTGTTAGTATCTTTTCCATAGAACCTGCTGATTTCCTGCTTCCTTTTTTGTGTTGGTTCCCCTCTTTGGATGGTAAGCGTCTTGAGGACAGAAATTTCTTTGTTTTTGTTAATTGTTATTTGTGTCATTGTTAATTGTAAGACCCGACACTTCATAGCACAATGAATAGAATGTTCAGCCTGGAATCAAGAAGATGCATTTTCTTGAGTTCAAATCTGGCCTCAGACAGTTACTATGTGACCTTGGACAAGTCACTTAACCCTATTTGCCTTAGTTTCCTCATCTGTAAAATGAGCTAGAGAAGGAAATAGCAGACCATGCCAGTATCTTTGCCAAGACAACCTCAAATGGGATCATGAAGAGTTTAGCACAACTGAAAACAAAGAAACAGCAGCACTTAGCATAGTGCTTGGCATAGTAGGTATTTAATAAATGTTTATTGATTTAGAATGATTGGTTATATTAGAACTCTTTTTTGGAGAGAAATGAAGTATGTTTCATTTGTTCTTCATAGAAGATCATATCTCCACTCACCTGACTGAAAGGAACAGAGAATCTAAGATCCCACCATTTTAAACTTTTTTTTTTTTTTTGGCTGAGGCAATTGGGGTTAAGTGACTTGCCCAGGGTCACACAGCTAGGAAGTGTTAAGTGTTTGAGACCAAATTTGAACTCAGGTCTTCCTGACTTCAGGGCTGGTGCTCTATCCATCATGCAACCTAGCTGCCCTAAACATTTTTTTTTTATTACAAAAGTCTTTCAGAAACAAAACACAGACAATTCCAAAACAAGTCTATTATTCATATGTTAAGATGCTAATTGTGTTAGGGTATGCTTCAAAATTTTTCTTAGGTTTTGGGCTGAAACTTTTCAGAAAAAAAAGTGCTAGGAATGGGACAGAACAAGGATAAGTGATAACGACCTTGTAACTTTTACTCAACTTACATCTGTGGCTTTCCTTTTATATGGAAAGAATTCAACAGTTAGCAATGGAACCTGGAGACTCTTGAACTTCAGAGTTGTTTATTGGGCAAATAGCTCTTATGTAGTTTATTGTGAAGTCTTCCGAGCTAGAGAGTTGTCCACAGAGATTTCAAACCCAATGACAAGAAAGGTGAGTTTCAAGAAGAAATTCAGTCTATGGCCACTGGCTAGTTGGTAAGACCACATTCTTTGCTTTGAGGAGTTTGCCTCCCTGATGGAGAATCACCTGAAAGGCTTCCAAACCAAATTTCTGGTGGGAAAGAGATAGAAGAATACAAAGGGAAACTCTGCTCATCCTAACAGTTAGGTCTCCCATTCCCAAACCTTTACTTTCTTGTAATGGTGTCAAATTGGTTGTTTTGTTTAGTGGAGATAATATGATATCTCTGACAGGTACTGACATTCCCCATAAACCACCACAGGCAGTGGTTAGTATTAGCAACATTCCTCCATTGGTCCTGACCCTAAAAGGCAGAGCCTTGATTATCTAGTACTATTCTCTCCAGGTCCCATACCACTTAGTTAAACCCATGGCCAATGTCCCAGAATCAGTAAAGAGTGTAAACTCCTTGAGGGCAGGAACTGTATTTTTGCTTCTTTTTGTATTCTAAGTGCTTATTACAGT
The DNA here is from genome assembly GCA_023553655.1 of Myrmecobius fasciatus. Classification (NCBI taxonomy): domain Eukaryota; kingdom Metazoa; phylum Chordata; class Mammalia; order Dasyuromorphia; family Myrmecobiidae; genus Myrmecobius; species Myrmecobius fasciatus. The sequence continues at coordinate 668,294 of JAJPUD010000363.1, forward strand.
GCTAGACACATAGTAGGCTATTAATAAATATTTATTCATTGATTGATCCTCTATACAATCCCTTCAGGCTCTCTCAAATACCAGCTATAGCTTTTGCATCATTCGATTGTGAGTTCAAGCCAGGACCCTCATTTACTAAAATATCCCCTATTTCTAGAGAAGTGAGGTCCGGATTGCCTCGCTTGTGAATGGAACTGATGTGTTTGGGGTAGCAATTCCTACTTCCAAATGATGTTTGAGATTTTGCATCAAATGCTGAAGTTCAATCATGTGAAGAATTCACAGATCATTCTCTTGGCAAAGGATAGCTTTATTTAGAAGAACAGGTTACCAGCAAAATGAAGAGATATAACAAACACCAAGAGTGATAAATATGAAATAGAGTTGGGAGAGCAAAGTGGTTTTTAATAATTAATAATGGAAAAGACAAGTTCCTGAGTGGAAATGACAATTAACCAGGAGAAAGGGAATACTATATGAGGTGGGATTGTGCCCATAACTGACAGGTTAAATCCATAAGGGAGTTTAGCACCCTAAATGAGTTAGCTATAAGAAGGACAAAAAAACACCATGAGGCATGATGGAGAATGAGAGGCTAAACGCCATGATGGAGTGACCCAAGGGATTCCAGCAAAGATGGTGTGGGCCATGGACAGATTTATAGAGGAAATTTAAACTCAAGGGTTTAACATAACTTGAATTTCTGACCAAATATAGCAAGATGGGACTACCCATGACCTCCACAGAGTGGGGAACTATAAGGTTAAACTGATCCCCATCAGTGGCCATTCCTGCTTGCCTTGGAATAATTTTATCAATATTTCAGACTCTCTTTGCCAACCTCACCTAGAAACCCAGGACTTCATCAGAACCATCAGTAAACCAGGTAAGACAGTATTACTCAGATCATTATATGTATTATTATTATATCATCATTGGCTTAGTGAAGGCCTGGACTGGATGCCTCAGTCTCTGGAATAGTAGAAACTTGTTTGTAAAGGGCCCTAACATTATAGTAAGTTGGAGGTAGAATAATTTCAAGTATACCATTCCCATTTAATGATAGAAGCTATTTATGTCCTATTTATTTATCTGGGAGGGAGGGGGAAATCTTGACTCATTCAACTCAGGTGATTGTTGACCCACTATTTCTTCAGTAGCAATTAGGGCCCAGGAAGCACTTTTCAAAAGTGCTTAATAAATGCTTATTTTCATTCCTTGACCATATCTCCCTCTTACTGCAGTAACTAAGTGTATAAGTAGCTAGGGTTCATAAGAAGTTTGCAAAAAGGGCACCTAGGGCTCACACACTGTTTTATAGGGGAGCATAACAGTTCTTTGTAAACTGTCTCATAAATTAGGGGATAGGAACCACTGGCCACTACCTCATAAATTAACTAAGGCCATATGTTCTAACTATAAAAGGACTTACCTATATCTCATCAACTGGCTAACTCCTTTGGGGTTAGTCCTCTTGCTAAACATCACAATTGTTAACTCTCTAGGGTTAGCCTACCTTGGATTATTTCTGCTTCAAGACATCTTTCTCTTTGTTAGAGCTAATTCTTTTTAGGGTGCTAAATCCATTTTAGGGCTATCCCACCAGTAGATTGCATAATTCCATGGTATCTTTCCCCTTAAGGGCATCTTCCTCCTGGCTCATTACTAGGGTACTTGTCTTTCCTCTTGTTCATTATTAAAAGATCTTTCCTTATGGATTTAGTGCACCCATTGCAGGATTATAAAATCTTTACCCCTTGATTTGAGGAAGGCAAAGCCTGGAAGTTCTTTTGAGATAATTGTCAACACCAGTCCATAACCCCAATATGCTTTTGGAGTATCACCTTATAACCCATCATTATGGTGGCCTGGTATGGGGAGGGTCTAACTGCACCCTGTAACCTCAATATCCCTATATTACCTATATTACCAGGTTTGTTGTGAATTTTAAATGAGATGATAAAAGTGATATCAAAACTTCCAGGATTGTCTGTATATTGAAGTATTATTGTTATTATAATTATAATTATTATTTTCATTATAGGGGTTGTTTTTCTAAGAAGCTTTCTGAGATCATTGCTCTATCAGGGCATGGAAGAGTAAACATTGGCTTCTGGAGCCTTAAACTTCTTTCTACTTGTTTAAAACAAGTTTCTTGAGAACATCCTGGGCTTGACAGGGGCCTCTCTTAGGCCCTGGCGCCCCAATCCCAAGGGCAGAGAGTGAAAGGAAGAAACTTCCATTGCCATCCTGGGAAAATCATATTAATAGGACACATTTGTATAGTGCTTTAAGAAGGCAAATTGCTTTGCATGCATGCAAGAAACACACACACACACACACACACACACACACACACACTAACTCTTAGTTCTTGTGGGAAAAGGGCAGCTAATTCTTCTCCCTTTAATCCCTCTTCTTTTCTCCAAATCCCTCCTCCTCTAATCTGCATAAGAAGGGAAGACAAAAGAAAAAAAAAAAAAAAAAAACCTAGAAAAACTAAAAAAACCCCAGTGAAGTGAATCAGTCCTACCCACCTGCTCAAAGCCCCAGGGGTGAATTTTCTGACTTTTAGATTAAAATGAAAAACACGAATTTTTTAAGCTGGTACTTCATTGCCTCAGGGCATCGATGTTCCCAGGACATCAGACACCAGCCTGGTCTCCTGGACTTTGGGAAGTGCTAACAGAAAGGGAGCTGGAGGAATTGAAGGCTGCTTTTGGTGTAACTTTGGTTTTCATTTTTAAGGTGTCTGTCCTGTTCAACTTTAAGTGACTATACTGATCACTGTCCAGTTCAGTAGCTGGCTCACTAACAAGGTCAATCAGCCTTGTTAATAATAACTGGTTGTTATGGTAGGAGTGGGGATGACAGTCACAAGTAATGACCATTGTTGATTTTCTTTGTATAATCATTGGATTTAGAGCTGAAAAGGCTGTTAAAGAGCATCTAAATCGTTGTTTAGGTTTGATATTTGTCAACTTCACAATAATAAAAGTTGAAAGAGACAGAGAAAGGAAGAAAAAGAGATAGCAGGGAGAGGGGGAGAGAGGCAGAGAGAATATAGTGCTGATGGGGTGAATGGACTCCAGCAAAAGATCACGTCCCTGGTAGTAACCCAGTATCTGAGTGGGTCCAGTGAGGAGCAAGCTGAACCTGTGTAGTTATCTTGTACAGATAGAGCTATCCTGTACTGTTACTTTATATAATCCGGAGGTTAAGATACAGACTATCCTGAGGCTCTCATGGTTTATCATGATCATCTGTTGATTTGCTAACATCCAAATTAGCATAGTTAGTTTTCCTTCTTTAGAGTCTTTTCCCATAAAAGGTCCCACTATCCCCCTTGTTAATTGAGAATTCATTAGGAACTTTGCCCAATTTACGGTGATATTAAAGAACTGTGTCCCTTGACTTGGAGATGATTTGAGCATATGAATTCATTCCTGATGATTCTCCACCTTCATGACATGTCTCCCACTGCATCCAGAGCCATCTCTATAGGGCCACTGGACCCAGATGGTTCCGGAGGGGAAAGTGAGGCAGATGACCTTGCCCAGCCCTCCACTTCAATCCTCTTCACTTGCAATCATAGCATCCCCTCCCTGAGGCCAGGGTCCTCTGAGAATGAGGGACAAAACAATAACTGCTTCCTCATGACTAGTTGGACCTCATTAGTGCCTGGAAATTAGTGAATACTTAGTAAATATTTAATGTCTTGACTTGATACAGCTAATAAGAAAGTAGCAGAATCAGCTCTTATGAGGTTTTGGGAGGTTCACTCTAATTGTGAGATTTAGAGACTCTAAATACAGCTGTTTTTTTCACTACCTTCTCACCTATAATGGAGCCGTACACTATAGTACCTAAATATCCTTTCCAGAAGTTTTCATCTATGTAAATTCTGGGGATTGAAGAATCTGAAAAACTAAAATAAACAAAAAACTAAAGCTCCATCAGCTGGCAGAGATTTTGTATAATGGCACAATGGCAAAGGATATCAATTTGATTTTTTTCTCTGGTTCCTACTATGATCCATGGAAGTTCTAACACTGTTTTTGCTCTCCAGCAGAGGTGAGCATATTAGAATGTCATCAGTATCTCTGATACTGTCATTTAAAAAAAAATGCATATGGCTCTTCAGACCTTAGGTTACAGCAGTTAATAAGATCATAGATTTAGAGCCAAAAGGTTATAATAATCCATCCCTTCACTTTACAGATGAAAAAATGGAGGTGAAATGACTTGTCCAAGGTGACCCCCTCCCCATCTTCCCAATCCAGGGGCTGGTTCCAGTATATTTGTTTGCAAGACTGTGCTCAGTGATTGCTGGGAATTAGGCAGGAAGCAGGGTGAGAAGGTTGGAAGTCCCGAGTGTGAGCACTGAGCTGATCCAACATTATTACCTCAGACATCTGCTTCAGAAAGTAATTATTTCTACCTTTCCCACATTTCTGTTTTCGACACATAAACAAGTCCTAGGAAAGTTTTACCAGACACAAAGCATTTAAGTTCTGTTTGTGGTATCGATGTTTTTGGGAATGCTTTCTGTTTTACAACCAGCAGCCTGTATCTTCTAGAAAAGGTCACCTGCATTTGGGGGAAGTTGGAGTTCACCTTTCCTAATTTCTCCTGAGTAATGTAATGGGAGGTGGTTGTGATTTGAGATATCAGTTGACCTTGCCAGGAGGACACACAAAGGATTTCCTCTGGGAGTTTGCCTTTGATCAAAACAAGCTCAAAGAAAAAAAAAAAAAAGTCCCCTTCCTCCCCCTTTTCCTTCCTTTTATCCTTTTTTTTTCTCTCTCTCTCCCTCCCTCCCTCCCTCCTTCTTCTCCTGCCCTCCTTATTTTATCACTCTTTCCCTCCTTTCCTTCCTCTCTCTCTCTTCCCTCCTTTCTCTCTCTTTCTCCCTCCCTTCCTTCCTCCTTCCCTTCTTTTCTTCCTTTTTTCCATTCTCCCTCACCTCCTTCCCTCTCTCCTTCCTTCCCTCTTTTCTTGCTTCCTTCTTTGACACATAAGCAAATTACTACATGAATCATATAGAAAATGTGCTTTCAAATTTCAGAGAAAAGATCACATTTAGTTATTTAGCTGTGAAGATCATGGAAAAGGCAGCCAATGTGCTTAGACTTAGGACAGCTAGCCTGGAAAAGATCTTGAATAGGAGTCTATGGAGTTTGCTTTTTATTCTCTTGGCAGTGGAGAGTCAATGATATTTTTGAGCAAGAGTATGGCATGATTAAAGTGATGTTTTAGGAAACTTTTTTTTTTTTTTTTTTTAGAATGAACTAAAGTGTATGTATATGTATGTATGTGGTGGGTGATGAAGTATCAGGTTGTGGGAGAGCGGTTTGGAATGTGAAAAATTCACAATAGGCATTATCATAATCACAAGGTCTTTATTGACAGGCTCATGGGCTAATTAAATGATTAAGCACCCAGCTGTGAGTGAAAGGAGTTATTTAAAAGTCAGAGGCAAGAGGGTGAGGAGAAGTAAGAATGGGGTCTAGAGAGTTAGGGAGGAATTAAGGAGGATCCTAGTGGAGAATAAACTCATATGTGCATTATATCTACACAAGCAACTGCACGATGGGACAGGACAGGAGGAGATGAGTATGCTTTAGATATCTTAACTAGACAGTTCCAGGAATTTGGCCTCCCTTTGTGTGTGATATGGTTGACAATAGGAACAGGATGAACTTGGTTAAAGTTCACATCATTCCTGACCATGGAGACAGGATGGACTGGTTAAAGTTTATATCACTGGAGAGAAAAAGAAAGAGAATATAGACAAGGAGATCACATAGACAGTCTAGATAAAAGGATTACAAATTCCTGAATTCAAATCCATAGAATTTCATTGGTTTTAGAGTTCAAAGGGACCATCGAGGTCAACTACTGCCTTAATTTTCCATGAGAATATAATGAGTTTTGGGGCCTAAGATTACACAGATTTTAAGGGGGCAAAGAAAAGATTTATGGAATATCAGGCTTCTAGCTCTAGAACTTGGGTCCAGAAATCCTTGGTGCTCTGAATCCTTATTTTCTTCTTTGGCAGTAGGAATGGGAAAGAAGTCCAAATGCAGAGAAAAAAATTTACAAAATAAAACTTTATTTGAAACAAGCTCATTAGAGGTCAGTTGAAAATATCCCATGTGCCTAAGGATAGATAAATGAGGAGATAACATGAGTTCTAAATACTCAAATAACATGAGTTCTAAATACTCAAATGATTCAGTAAAGGTATAATTCAATTTGGTGAGTTGACAATGTGTAGAAAAACAATCCTTAGATGAAATGAGTTTCTCTTTTTTGATTTGGTTGCTTGGAGGTCATGTCAGAGTTTGCAATAGATGGGGCAAGGAAGTGTCTAGCTCTGGTTCCTCTGTGGGTGGCTTTAAATTTATTCCTTCCTCTCCTTTATTTCATCATCTCTTCCCTTTTCTCCCTCCTACTCTTCCTTTGCCAATTGCTCTTAGCACATGGTGGCCGTCAGCTGCTGAGTTTCCTGGTTGTGGAGGAGTCAGAGGAGGTAGGTAGGGTATCAGCTGGGGACTTTGTAGGCAGGGCTCAGGGGTAAGCTACCAAGCCTGGCATATGGCCAGGCACTAAATCTCAGGCTGGGGTTGAAGTCACAGCTGTGGGGTAGGAAATGGAAGACACTGCAAACAATCTGTAAAGGGTGACAGGGTTGGAGGAAGGTAAAACTTTGCAGTTGAGATATGAATGAAGGTCCTGCAAGAGAGGATTCTGGCTCTTCCTTTGTCCCAGCTTTATAAAGCCAGGTCTGTAGGAGTAGAATGGTGAGTGTGGGTGATAAAAGAGCAGTTAGGGCAGGAGGGATACATGGGGGTATCAATCTAATTCATCTCTGCCCAACTCTCTCCCATTTCTCCCCAACGTTCTTGATAGATCCAGCCTCAATCAATCAACAACATTTATAGGTCACTTGCTGACAGATAGAAGATTGTACTAATTGCTTACTATCCTGTCATCTACTTTGAAATCACATAAATGATGAAGAGATAAGTGATTTCTACTTTCCAGTGACACATGAGGGACATGCTGCACCAGTTAGGATGTAAGAGGGTATTTTCTCTGGGGAAAGACTGATGAATTTTCCCTTTTCAGCAACTTGAAAATGACTGGAGAAATAAAGCTTCATTTAGTAAAATTACAATATCTTCTGAAGAGCATGTTATAAAACACAATGTGACAGTTTTACTAAGGACCAAAAACCTGTAGCAACCTTGCAGATAAGCCACATGCCTGAGGTCAATGTCATCTTACCACAGAACAATGGTAAAGGGTACTGATGTGGTTCTATTCTCTGACTCTCACAAGCTATGTAACCCTGATAGGAGGGGATTTTAACTTTTTTTGTGTATTCTGACCTATGAATCCATTCTCCGAATAAAGTTTTTAAATGCATAAATTAAAATATGAGATTATTAAAATTATATTGAAATATAATTATAAAAAATTTTTTTTGAAGTTCTAGGATCCTGTGTTAGGAACCTCCCCCTTAAAAGAAAAACTAGTTGGTCTTATGGGCAGGTAATTTTTTGGTGCAAATCTGTGAAGTTTTTCTATGCAGGGATCCATGAACTTAATTTTTAAAAAAATAACTATTTAAAAATAATTGAATCCTTTGTATGCATTTAAACATTGTAAAATTCATTCAAAACATCATTTTGAGAAGGGGTCCATAGGCTTTATCAGAATGCCCAAGATCATGATTACAAAAAGAAGAACCTCCTATTCTCTCTCTAGAAAGGCTGTTTTGCAATTTGTCACATAAAGAGTCCTGGGAAAGAAGAAGATTCACACAGTGGCTCTAACACTTACTAGCCAAATGGCAAAGCACCATTTTATGTTTCAGTTTCTTTATTTGTAAAATGGGCATGATATGCTTGTCTTTTTCCACACTACATGGCTATTATGAGGAAACGTTGTAAACTTAATGAATTTCCTCAGTATGAATAATTACTATTATTATTATTACAGGAAATCAAATGTCAGCATCAAGAAAGAAGGATTTGCTCTGACCTTTGTTTGAAATACACTTAGTGGAATTCCTTCTTTTCCCTTGCTTCTCTAAACCTGTCCATTGTGGTAAATAGAACATTTTCTAGATCCCAGGCAAATTCAGCACAATGGGCAGCCTGGATTTGCCATGTCATGTGATTTCTCGAAGCTCGTTTCTGCAGGCGACTCATAAGCGCATTAAAAATGGAAAGAACCTATAAAATGTCTCATGCTTCCCCATTTCAGGTGATCTCAGTTGAAACTTGGAAAACCATGACTCAATCTGGGGGTGCGGAGGCGGGGAGATGGGGAACAGCCCACCCGGATGATTTCACCAACAAGAGTTGAGGAAACTCCAGAATGGTTGGTCGCGGGCATATTCATCAATCTATTTAGATTGGATTGTTCAGTTTTGCTCTCTGTGACTTTCTTTTCTTTAGGGAATTTGAATGTACAAGTGCTTTAAAGTGGAGATAAAACGGCTTATGATTCATGTTCCTGCCTTTCTGAAGAGTTTCCCTGTATAGACTTCACCAACCTCTGGAGTCACCTGAAGGTTAAAACTATTCTTCCCCCAAAAGAAGAGAATTTCACATTTCTATTCATTGCATTGCATTTCTCCTTCAAACACACATGAATAAAGAGGTGATTTTCCCCCCTCCTCCTCCCCTCCATTCTTAACAAGAGTGTATCTGTCCTATTTTCATTTGCTCAGGCCCATTCTGATGTTTTAAAATCAGGGATGAGATTCTCCAGCTTCCCCTCAGCAGGTGACTCAGGCTGTGATGGTCTTTGGAGTTTTCACAGACTATAAGAACTCCCTAGATTGGGGGTGGGAGTGGGTCAGATTGAGCAGCTCTGGAATTCTGTGATCCATTAAGAACATTCTGTGAGATGGAATGCTTCCTCCTCCAGCTCACAGATTTTTCTCAGGTTCACAGATTTTGTTCCCTAGGCTTAATCTTTTTTTGTTGTTGTTCATTCCTGTTCTAAAACTCCGTTAACTCTCACTCAGGTTAACCCATGTTGGAATAGATTGGTAATCAAATAAAAGGGAGGAAGGTAGAAAGGGTATTTGTTGGGTTGATACCCATACTCACAGAGACAGATTCAGGCGCAGAAGCAAGTTCATTAAATCCAATTTCAGATTCAGATTCATTAAATACAGGGCAGTGTCAGACTGGCACTATCTAAGGAATACCAATGTCATCTATGTTAGAATCATAGGATTTAAAATGAAAGTGATGACCTTAGAAATCATCAGGTAACTTTACATGTGACCCAGGAAGGAGACCTTTCCCATGAGGAGCTCAGTGATCTGGTCTTAGTCCTGAGGGGAGAAACTGAACCCCCAAAATGGAGTAGTTAAATTCTCCCCATTCTCTTGCTCATCACTCTCATTAGCAATGAATGGGGGAAATCTCTTAAAATTGAGGCATGTTTCATGCCTAAAATTTCTCCTAAGAGAAATTATCTGGCTTTTTCTAGAAAAGGTACTAAATGAGCAAAGTAGATATCAGGTATGGGACAGCTATTTATTTCTTCTACCTTAATAGTCGGTCATTCATCTTTTATACTTCCCAGAAGGTAAAGACAACATTTTAAATTGTTTAACAGATTTTTCACTCAGATTGTCTCTAAGTAAATGTTAAATCCAACTCTCCAGGAAAGTCAGGATACAGTTTAAGCTTTCTTAATCTTTTAAATTGCAGCTTTCTCCTGAGTGGGGACATGGGGGGTGGGGTGGGACATTTTTTCTTCCAAGAATTTATAGAAATTATTTCTTGCTAGGTACCCAAGCATTGGACTATCACATTTTTGAGATTAGCAAATAGGGCGGAATGGGGACAGATGGAACAGTGGATAGAACCCTGGGCCTGGAGCCAGGAAGACTCATTTTGCTAAGTTCAAATCTGGCCTCAGACACTTGCTAGCTCTGTGACCTTAGACAAATCATATCACCCTGTTTGCCTCAATTTCCTCATCTATAAAACTGAGCTAGAGAAGGAAATGGCAAACCATTACAGTATCTTTGTCAGGAGAACCCAAATGGGTTCACAATTGAACAACTGAAAACAATAAAACAGGGCTAGGAGTGTCATTTCTCAGGATCAATGTTTGGTCAGCTGGATTTAGGGAAGGAAACCCCAAGTAAAAGACATACTTGGGGATTCAAGACCCAGCCTCAGGCTCATCTAAGCAATTGCATGTTCTTTCTACCATTTGTATGCAATCACCATTGTTAGGGGAGGGATGGTGGGAAGAGGAGATATTTTTAACCTCTTCATTAGTGGTCTAAAAGAGACCCCAAAATATCTTTCCTTATTTCTTTTTTTTTTTTTTTGCTTTTTGCTGAGGCAATTGAGGTTAAGTGACTTGCCCAGGGTCACACAGCTAGGGAATGTTAAATGTCTGAGACTAGATTTGAACTCAGGTCCTCCTGACTTCAGGGCTAGTACTCTATCCACTGCGCCACCTAGCTGTCCCTTTCCTTATTTCTTATAGCCCATAAAATGAGTAAATTTTCCTGAATCAGTGGTTAATCATCTTCGACAGAGTTTATGTCATAAACATAGACTCATGGAACTAAACCAAGAGTAATTGGTCACATATGTGCTTTAGTAAATGACTTATCGGAAAGGGTAGGACTACAATTCTGTCACTTTTGTTATGTACATTTGACAAAACGATAATCCAAGAGGCTCTAGGTCACACATTTAAACAGATTTCAGTTTAGGTCCTTGCCTTTATTATTTTTATTATTTTGTTTAAATTACAGGATTTAGAGCTTTAGAGTTTGACTGGTTAAATCTCTTTATTTTACAAGTAAGGAAAGTGAGGCTCAAGGAGTTTAAGGAATTGGCCAAAACCATGTAACATGTAAGTATCAGAGCTAAAATATGAAAGTTCTTCTGTTTCTAAGGGCAGCTAGGTGGCACTGCAGTGGATAAAGTGCCAGAATCGAAGTCAGGGATACTTACTTTACTGAGTTCAAATCCAGTCCCAGACATACACCAGCTGAGTGACCCAGCACAAGCCACTTAACCCTGCTTGCCTTAGGTTCATCATCTGTCAAATGAGCTGGAGAAGGAAATGGCAAACCATTGCAGTTTCTTTACCAAGAAAGCCCCAAATGAGGTCACAAGAATCAGACATGACTGAACAATATCATCAACTTCTTTTTTCTAAAATCCATACCTTTTCGGCAATACTCCCCTGTAGAAATAGAGAATTACTGTTAGAATAACCTTTAAAGATTATATAATAAAACTCTTCCATTTTACACACTAAACAAGCAAACAAACAAAAAGAAAAAAAAAAAAAACCCTGAAACCCAGGCAGGAAGAAATTATTAGTTAGTAAATGGGGAGGGGATAGGGAGGAGCTCAGAATAAGATAGGGAATAGAACCAACATCTATATTTGCTCTAGTAACCACCAAGACAGCCTGAGCCAACTGCTTGGCCAAGTTATGTGAATGATGTCTTTAAACCATTTTTATGTTTTGCTCACAGAACACATGGTCAGGGAATGTCACTTCCATGGGAACTAGAGAGGGAAGACTCAAAGAAATTTCACTATGTATACCACAGGAAGAAGCTGGAAGTTTGACTTAACTCTAAAGAAAGTAATTTCTCCTCCTTCCCCAGAAGAGATCATCCACTTTTCCCACCAGTTATCTCCAAAGTGTAGGTGGATTGCTAAAGGGATTTCCAAGAATTCTGGTCTATCTGAGGGGATCAAAGCATACCCTGTAATAGCTCATCAGTCTTTCAAACACCCCTGAGGGTTAAGTAGGCAGGCTGGGAAAGGCAGGATAAGCCAGATGTTATTATAGTCTTTCTTCTTTCTTCCTTCCTCCCATCTCATTTCTATTATAGTGTTTTAGAACTAGGAGACACATGAATGATCATTTAATCCAAAAGCTCTTCACCTGGGGTTCATGAAGTTGTTTAAAAAATGTTTATAACTATATTTCAATATAATTAGTTTCCTTTATAATCCTGTGTATTTTGTTATATGCATTTAAAAAACATCCCAATTATAGGTCCATTAACTTCACTAGACTGCCAAATGGGTCCAAGAACTTCTAATATTATTCAATCTCTTCATTCTACAGATGGATAAACTGAGCCATTTGCCCAGACTCACATGGGCTACTACTAGTTGAATTGGACCTGATGCCTACCTGTATTGTTTCCCCTTTACCTACTCTTTCTGCTAAGGTTATATTTCTGTGACTTCTTTATCTGAGTGAATGCTTTAGTACCTGGGACTGAACTTAGGAGCCTAAAGAAATATCACAAGATCCCTTTCCACTTTTGTCTTCAACAATTATCCTTCTCTAAGTAGCTTTCATTTTTGTGGCTTCCTTAAATCTCCATTCTTCAGTTCCTTCCTTGATAAACCATATTCTTCCAACTTTTCCATCTTTCACTTCTTTCTATCCCATTGTGCACCTCTGGTAATTTTTTCTCTACTTCTTCCATGTCATTCTCGGAGTGATGGTAAGGGGAGAAGGCCCAAAAGGAGGGAGGGAGGAAGACATAGAAAGAGAGACAGAAAGAGACAGAGACACAGAGAGACAGACATAGAGACACAGAGAGACAGAGAAGAGGAGGGAGGGAGGAAGGAAAGAAGGGAGAGAAGAAAAAGGTGGAAGGAAGAAAAGGAAAAGAGGAAGGAACAAAGAAGAGAAAGGGAAAGGAAGGAGAGACAAGGTACCTGCCTTTAGAAAGGCACTGATGTTTTTGCAGTTCTTTGAACAAGACACCCCATCTTCTGTCTCTGGGTATATTCACAGGCAGTCCTCCAGGAATGGAATTCTCTTCCTCCTCATCTTCATCCTTTTAGCTTTCCTAGATTCCTTCAAGTGCCAGATATAATCCCACCTTCTAAAAGAAGTCTTTCCTAAACCTTCTTAATTTGAGTGCTTTCCTCTGCTGATTACTTCCTATTTATCCTGTAGAGAGCTTGTTTGTATATAACTATTTGCATCTTGTCTTCCTCATTAGACTGAGAATTTCTTCAAGGTGGGGCTGTTTTTTGCCTTTCTCCCTATCCTCTGCTCTTAGTGCCTTGTCTGCCACCTAGCAGCCACTTAATCAATGTTAATTGACTAACAAAAATCGAAAGTAACTATTGACAGGACCTTTAACTGGCATAAAAATTTAAATGAAATTACAAGGGCTTTGAGAAATACTCTTCAGGAGCCTCAGGAGCAGAAGAATCTGAAAGTTTTGCTTTCTCAAAAGTGATAGCTGGTTTTCTTGTCAGGAGGATTTAAATGAGTGTTTCCCTCTCCTCTTAGATCTTCCCTCTCACTTCTTGGAGCCTGGAGCTGACCAGAGATCATTTTCAGATGTGGATCCAGCCCTCCAGAGGACTTGCCCAATGTGATATATGATATAGTTTAGCAGAAGACCTGGGATTAGGGCCCAGGTTTTCCCACCCCTAAATCTGGGATTAGAACCCAGATTTTCCCACTCCAAGATCTAGGATTAGGGCCAGATTTTTCTACCCCAAAATTTGGGATTAAGGCCTAGGCTTTCCCACCCCAAAAATCCAGGATTAGGCCCAGGCTTTTCCACTACAAGATTTGGAATTAGAGTCCAGGTTTTCCCATCCTAAAATTTGAGATTAGGGCCAGGTTTTTCCACCCCAAGATTTGGGATTAGGGACCAGGTTTTCCTAACCCAAATCTTTCCATGTTACCACCTTCCTCTTACTTTTCTTCCTTCTTGCTCTTCAGCTCTTTCAATTCCATTTCAAATAGTAACAATGATTAAAAGCAGTGAGTGTGTCTAGTGCAAGTAGACGTGCCCAGACTCTTAACTCTTCATTAAGTATTTGGCACTGGGCTACCACATTGTGGGATTCTAACGTGGAAAGAAAGCCACATTGCTGGCTCTTTGGATGTTCTGGGCCTGCCCAGCCCTCAGGTATTAATTCAGTCTGGCCTATTAGAAGAGGGGGAGACCCAGGTGATAATGGGAGTCCCCTGTGCCTCTGTGGCTATTGCTTGTCCCCCTTAAGCCCACCTTTCCAAATTGTAGAGAAATTAACTAAACTTCAGCTAATGCAGTAATGATTTGTAGTGAACAGCCAAAATTCCCCTGTAATTATGCATGAATTGATGTGTGATTTCCTAATGAGCTTAAGTGAAGAAATCATGGTTTTGTGATAAATGCTTTATATCTTAAAATGCCAGCAACACATATCTAATAAATTCAATCAGCTACTCTCATTCATAGAACATTTGCAATTATTATTTAACAGGCTGGCTTTCACTCCTGCTTCTCTGCTTTGGATGATTGCAGAGTGTAAAAGTTCCCTTTTCATAAATAGGGCCATGAAAACTCATTATGTTGGAGTTTTTTCCTTAATGCTTTCATGAATGAGTTCATTTTGAAAGGCATTTGCACTTGGAGAGGCCAAGGACCTTCTTGTCTGAAAAATGTTGTGTACAAGGAGGGCATTTGCCAGTTCAGGGACATTTGGACACTCGGTGAGCCAGGTCTGTCTCTCAGTGAGAACCATAACATCCCCAATGAACAATGTCCAAGCCTGTACTCTAGGCATATTGGAGGGAATGTTACAAGAAGTAAAATATGTCTAATTCCTTGAGAAATTATAAGAACCAATGAAATCAAGTGACATTAAATAGTGGTCACTAGTAGGTGGTAAAAAAAAAAAAAAAAAAAAAAAGACAGGCTAATTGAGGAGGGTAGGTGATTATTCCATAGATATTTATCCAGTGACAGAGCTGTAACTAAGGAGGAGGTAATGAGACTACGTCTAGAACAAAGATGCTAAAATATAGAATGGACTGACAGCATGCATGTCCCTCTGGCTTATTGGCATCCTGTTCCTATCTCTTACCACTAGTTTCTCCAATATAAGCCCAGGGATATCCCAATTTCTCCATCTTTTTTTCTGGATCAATCTTTCCCAGCCCCCAAACTAAGATCTTCTCTCCTTCAACTGAATTTGCCTTCAGTTTACTTAAAGATGTCCTTAGTTTCCTACTAGCCTAAGAATGGCATATAAAAGAATAATAAGAGTTATAAGAGTATAGAATCAGAAGATGCAAGAGCATATTATAGCTCCGACACTTACTGAATCCCTTTCTAAAATAGCATTTTATTTTCCCAAATACATGTAAAGATAGTTTTCAACATACATTTTTTGCTTTTAATAATATTTTCAATATTTACTTTTGCAAAACCTTGTATTCCAAATTTTTCTCTCTTCCCCCTTTTCCCCTCCTCAAGAGAGCAAGCAATCTGATATAGGTTGAACATGTGCAATTCTTCTCAACATATTTCCATATTTGTCATGTTGTGCAGGGAAAAATCAGACCAAAAGGGAAAAAAAAGAGCCATGAGAAAGAAAGAAATAAACAAAAAGTCTCCATAGCTCTTTCTCTGGATGTGGATGGCAATTTCCATCCCAAGTCTATGGGAATTGTCTTGAATCATTGTTTGTTCAGAAGAGCCAAATCCATCACAGTTGATCATCACATAATCTTGTTGCTGTACAATGTTCTCTTGGTTCTACTCATTTCACTTAGCAGCAGTTCATGTAAGTCCAGACTTTTCTGAAATTAGCCTGCTCGTCATTTCTTATAGAACGATAGTATTCCATTACCTTCTTATACCATAAATTATATTGAATCCTTCTTTAGGCAGGTAGCTGGGAGAGTGGATAGAACCTAGAGTCAGGAAAAACTGAGTTCAGATCTGATTTTATACACTTCCTAGGTGTGTGACTCTGGGAAAGTCTCTCAAACACTGTCCCCCTCAGTTTCCTCAACTCTAAAATGGAGTTAATTATAATGTCTACCTTGGAAGGCAGTGGTAAGAATCAAAAGAAATATAATTTAGAACACTTATAATGCCTGGCACATAATAGGTTAATAAATGCCTGTTCCTTTCCTCCTTCACTCCCCTTCCCATATCACAGTGTTGTTATGAAGATCCAACCTGATAATGCATGTAAAGCATTTTGCAAATTTAAAAGCATTGTATAAATGTCAATGATCATCTTCTTCTTCCTCCTCTCAGTGGACCAGGTAAAGTTGCTCCCCTGCTAATATTCCTTGCTATTTAACACTCTGTGGACTTGCACAGATAGACAAAATAAATACCTTTCGTCAACCAGTGGAAGAATGTAGACTCATCTTCTATAGATTCATCCAAAGAAAGGTGGGTGGACTAGTAGGTACAGTGCTGGATTTGGAATAATGAAGACCCGAATTCAAATTCTGCTTCAAACATTTACAAGCTGTATGACTCTAGGCAAATTACATAACTTCTCTGTGCCGCTCTTTTCTCATCTGTAAACTGAAGGGACTGAACTTAATGATCTCCAAGTCTCTTTCCACTTTTAAATCTCTGACTAAATCTATGAAGTGTCTTCAGGACAACGGCCCCAGCAGACATGATGATAGTGACAAGAGGTATCTTAGTTACTGAATCTTTGATTTCTACTAATGATTTTAGGTTTTTTTTTTTTTAAGCTTTTTATTTGCAAAACATATGCATGGGTAATTTTTCAACATTGACCCTTACAAAGCTTTCTGTCACAAATTTTTCCCTCCTTCCCTCCACCCCCTCCCCAGATGGCAGGTAGTCTAATACATGTTAATTATGTTAAAATACATGACAAATCAAATATATACACACATACATATATATGTATACACACACACACATTTATACAGTTATCTTGCTGTACAAGAAAAATCAGATTTCCTGAGAAGGAAAACAAAATCCAAGCAAACATCAACAGAGAGCATGAAAATGCTATGTTGTGGTTCATACTCAGATCCCACAGGCCTCTTCCTGGGTGTATATGGCTTTCTTCACTGAACAAGTGGAACTGGTTTGAAACATTTCATTGTTGAAGAGAGCCATGTCTATCAGAATTGATCATTATATAGTCTTGTTGTTGCCGTGTATAATGATCTCCTGGTTCTGCTGCTCATTTCACTCAGCATCAGTTCATGCAAGTCTCTCCAAGCCTCTCTGAAATCATCCTGTTGGTCATTTCTTACAGAAAAATAATATTCCATGACATTCATATACCATAATTTATTCAGCCATTCTCCAATTGATGGGCATCCATTCTGTTTCTAGTTTTTAGCCACTACAAAAACATTTTTGCATATGTGGGTCCCTTTCCCTCCTTTAAGATCTCTCTGGGATATAGGCCCAGTAGATAATGACTCTAGTTTTACACTTAATGATTATGAGCATTTATAATGGTGATACATATTAAAATGTCCTTCTTCATTTTTTTATGGATCAGTGCTAGGTTGATGCAATTGTGAGCAACAGGTTTGCTGGTTCTAATACGATTTATGTGTTTAATTTTCCAAAATATTTTGCCTTCTCTATAGACTACAGTCTGAGAACCCATCATCAGAATTTATGAAAGGTTATGAGCTCCTGATGCATTATCATTGTTATTATTATCATTATTATGGTTGTTACCAGTTCCTTCACTTTGAACAATACACTCAACCTCTCTTATTTTCCTCATCAATAAAATATGGATATTAACATTTAACTACCCACCCCATAGGATTCTCACAAAGTTTAAGCCTTCCAATGTTATATAAATGTGAGTTATTATCTAAAGAAGTAGCTGAGCCTGAGTCATGTGCATGGATCCAGAGTTGAATCTCTTAGTGAGACTAGGGACTATTGCTCTTCCTTTGTTTTTGAAGAGGACCAATGATATCATGTCTGATGCCTTGACTTGTTAGTTCCTAAGACAATAGTGAATAGACCACCCCTCAAACCTACCAGTAAGCCATAAAATTAGCACATAAGTAACACAAAACTCTGATCTCTCTAACTTTGTCCTATAACTTTATCTTCTTTTTCTTGGTTCTTTGCTAAATACTTTTGGAACTTAGCCAACTTTTTTTTTTTTAGACAGAATTGTCATTTTTATTATATTAGCTTGGCCTACCCATGAGCAATTGATATTTTGCCAATTTTTAAGTTTTTTTTATTAAAGCTTTTTATTTACAGAACATATGAGTAATATTTCTACTTTGACCTTTGCAAATTTTTTTTTGTTCCAAATTTTTCCCCTCCTTCTCCCCCTTACCCCTAGATGACAGGTAGTCTAATACATGTTAAATATGTTAAAATATATGATAAATCCAATATATGTATACCTATCTATACAATTATCTTCCTGCACAAGAAAATCACATCTAGAAAGAGGAAAAAAAAACAACCTAAAAAGGAAAACAAAATGCAAGCAAACATTCACAGAAATGCTATGTTGTGGTTCCCACAATTCCCACAGACCTATCGTCATCACTGAACAATAGGAAATAGTTTGAATCACCTCATTGTTGAAGAGAACCATGTCCATCAGAATTGATCATCGTATAGTCTTGTTGCTGATCTCCTGGTTCTGTTCATTTCACTTAGCATCATCTCATGTAGGTCTCTCCAGGCCTCTCTGAAATCATCTTGTTGGTCGTTTCTTACAGAACAATAATATTCTATCACATTCATATACCATAATTTATGCAGTCATTCTCCAACTGATGAACATCCATTCAGTTTCCAGTTTTTTGCCATTACAAAAAGGGCTGCCACAAACATTTTTGCACATGTGGGTCCCTTTTTCTCCTTTAAGATATCTTTGGGATACTAGCCCAGTAAAAACACTGCTTGGTCAAAGAGTATGCACAGTTTGATAACTCTTTGAGCATAGTTCCAGATTGCTCTTCAGAATGGTTGGATCTGTTCATAGAACTTAGCCAACTTTAACTCTGCCCCTTCACTTGAAGATAGGTTTAAGCTTGCAAATTCTTTTAAGATACCTCAGGACACTGGTCTGCAACCCAAACCTTTTGGGGTCTCCTTTTGAACCTCAATAGAATCACTGTAAAAAATTTCCAGGACTTTCTCTATTGTTTCCCTTCTTTTTCCTCTTCCTTACTCCCTAATTCACACATACTACACATTGAAAATTTTAGGCTAGAAATGCTGAAGGGGATATGGAAAATAGGTGTGCAAATGAACTGTTGGTAGAATTGTGAACTGGTTCAACAAATCTGAAGAACAATTTGGAGCTGTACCCAAAGAGCTATAAAACTGCATATATCCTTTGACCCAGCAATAAAACTACTTGGTTTATGTCCCAAAGAGATTAAAGAAAAGAGGAAAGGGCCAAAATTTACAAAATATTTGTAGCAGGTCTTTTTGTGGTGGCAAAGTATTGGAGATTGAAGGGATATTCATCAATTGGGAAATGGCTGAACAAATGGTAGTATGTGATTGTGATAGAATATTATTGTGCTATAAGAAACTACAAAGATGATGGTTTCAGAAAAAAAAAAAAACTTGGAAGACTTATATGAACTGATACAAAGTGAAATGAGCAGAACCAGGAGTTCAGTGTACACTGTAACAGCAATAAAGCAATGATGATGAACTGAAAGTCTTAGTTACTCTGGTCAATACAATGATCCAAAATAATTTTGAAGAACTCGTGATGAAAATTGCTATCCACTTCTAAAAAGAAAGCACTAATAACACTGAGTGCAGGTTGTTTTTCTAGCTTTTTTGTGACATGGCTAATATGGATTATGTTTTTCATGATGTTATATGTACAAAGGGTAACATATTGTTTGCATTTCCAATAGGTTGATAAAGGACTGGAGAGAGGGAGAGAATTAGGAATAAAAAAAATTGTAAAAATAAAATAAAAACATTAGATTAAAACCTGTCTTTTGTCAGGATCTATTCTACAACTGCTTCCCAAACTTCTCACCAGCTAATCTGATCAACTAAATTCTGTTCTGCTATTAATGGGCCCTTCTTCCCCTTTCAGATAACACCTTGGATTTTAAGGAGTGTGCTGAAGATAATATCACAGTCCTAACTTTAGAGGTGAGAGTTTCAGATTCTCTATGCAAAGGGGTGGAGAAAAGGGTCAGGGAAATAGAGAGGCAATGTGATGTACTGTAACAGCTCCATAAATGTTGAATAAAAGAAAGGAAATGAGCATCTACTGTGTCTTCTCTATGCTAGGCACTATACTAAAAGTTTTGCAAATAATATCTCATTTGATCCTCACAACTGTGGAAGGCAGGTGCCCTTATTATCTACATTTTACAATGGAAAAAAAAAAACTAAGGTAGATAGAATTTAAATGATTTCTACAAGATCACACAGCTAATAAACACCTGAAACTAAATTTGAA
Organism: Myrmecobius fasciatus; assembly: GCA_023553655.1. NCBI lineage: Eukaryota > Metazoa > Chordata > Mammalia > Dasyuromorphia > Myrmecobiidae > Myrmecobius > Myrmecobius fasciatus. The sequence goes on from JAJPUD010000363.1 coordinate 688,561, forward strand.
CTCCAGATTCAGTTCTTTATCTATTACTCAGCCCATTTACTTTTATTCTGATTATTGGAGCCAGATTTGGGTTTTAGCCACCACCTTTGTATGAGTGACATGGGTACATACATTTGGAGCTAGAAAGGAGATTAGAAATCTAATCCAATTCCCTCATTTTACAGATTACAGATACCTAACAGAGATTCATAGAGAGTATATGACTTTCCCAAAATCATACAGGCAATATAATCCCCTTATTTTACAAATAAGGAAACAACCCCACAGAAGCTTAAATGATTTTCCTGATTCTGGTCAAAAGAGTCAGGAGATGATCCAGGTCTCTGACTCCAGACCTAGCACTCAAATTTTGTTTTCGCAAATGTAAAATGGTGAGAATATTATAGACTTGTATAATATTCAATAAATATCTATTTGGGGGCATGAGATTAACCCTCAAATAACACTGTATAGCTTTCTATCTACTAGACTGCAACAAATCTCAGGCCTGCTTACTGCCATTAAAAAGAAGCAGAAGAAGAAAGTCCAAACCTGTTAGCCCTCTAAAAACATTTAATGAAAGTCTCTAGATTTCTCTGAGCCCTGGCAGCTAGTCTGGTGCACAAATCCTCTTTCACATCACCTATTGTGATGGGTGGCTGTGGGAACCATGGTCGCCTTCTGTTGGGTTTAAATTTACTGAGGGTTGGTTTCCAGAGTGCCACTCACACCAGGACTGCTTGCAAGTGACAAGAAGCCGGTTTAGAGAAAGAAACCACTGAAGCCTTATTTTTTTTTCTTTTTCTGTAAACTTTCCAAACCCTCTCAAAGCCTTTGGTTTCTTTTCTCTCTTCTGAACCTATGTTTTCACCTACAGATGTAATTCATCCTGCAGCTGCCATTATCAGACCTTCAGTGAGACAGTTAGTTTTGAGCCAGAAGTCTCTGAGGTCCCTCTCATTTTACAGATGAGGAAAATAAGACCCAGTAATTTCCAGGTATTAAGTGAATGAGATGGATCTTGAACCTGGGCTAGTCCTCCGATTCTAAAGCCAACTTTCCCCCCCACTATTCCACTCTGAAGAATCATGATGACATGTTACACTTGGAAGCTCTGGAGAATCATACATTTTCAAGGCATTCAAGAAGTCTCTCAATGTAAACTTCCATTTCATAGAAGGGGGAACTAAGTCTTGAAGAGTTAAGATCAACTTGCTGAGACAGGAACTGAGGGTTTCTAACTCCAAACCCAGCACTTTTCACCCTATTCTAGATTATAAAATAATAGAGTATTACTACTGAAAGAGACTCTGAGGCCATGTAGTTCCCTTATTCTTTGGAGGAGAAAACTTATTAAATAACTTGCTCAACTTCTTTTTTTTTTTTTTCCTGAGGCAATTGGGGTTAAGTGACTTGCCCAGGGTCACACAGCTAGGGAATGTTAAGTGTCTGAGACCAGATTTGAACTCAGGTCCTCCTGACTTCAGGGCTGATGTCAACTTCTTGAGAGTTACAGAATTGAGCTTGAACTCAGACCCCTTGTCTCCAAATCTAATTTTCTTACAATTATACCAAAGTAGTTCTTGTCCATAACCTAGGCTATACATTTCACAAATGACAATCTTCTTGACCAAAATTGGGGAAAGACTCAGAACTCTCATGGAGGACCTAAACCATGATCACACTTCTATTCATAACTTGTTCATTATTCTTTGAAGAAGGAATGATTTTGGAAAGCCACGGTATTTGGATATTCAGTTCACAAATGGACAAACGATGCAAACATCTTTAACTTCAGAGACCTTTGAAGAAAGTCTTGAAGAGGATTTTCTTGATTTTCTTGAAGAAAATCACTCCAATCTTTGTCCTCTGCAAACACATCTAAATATCCACTTTTTTCTCTGTCCATTTTGCCTCCACTCTGCTGTTCTGAACTCAGAGGCTGGCTAGACTCCAAAGGACATCTGTGCTGGTGGCTGCATGCACTTGGCAGTTTGTAAGAACTGGCCCCAAAATAACCTTCTGCTTGAAGACTTTACCTGTCTAAATGAAACTCAAGAAAGGCTGGGAGCCCATTTTGAAATGACTAACACGGAAACAATTCCAAGGGGTATAATTTGGGATGCATCAAAGGGGTGGTTAGAGAATACATTTGCTTCCCTGGAAGTTTAAAGGAAATCAGAGATCAAAACAGGTTTGTGCTCAGGAAGAAAATTAAGGAATGAAAAGCACATCATAACTGCAGCAAATCCCAAATGATTTTTTTTCAGAAAATTAATACATGGTAAAGTAAATCTCCTTCTTAATGGAAATGAATGTAGAATATTCCTGACTTTGTAAAGCAGATGAATGTGAAAAGAGAAAATTAAAAAGTAGCTCCTTAGCTTTATATTTAAAAAAAGGTACAAGGGAGCAAGGATTCTTTCCCAAAATAAGAACCCATCTGGGTAAGTGATAACACTATCCCACAGACGCAGGGTTTTCTTTCAAACACAGATGCTAAGGGCTGAGAGAAATGAAAGGAATCTCTGTTGCCTCCCTCCACCTGGCCTCATCACAAGTTTTGAAAAAGTCAAGCAGATTCAGTGTAGAAGTAGCCACAATAAGACAGCATTTCAGGAATGATTGGGGTGAAGAGAATTATGGGAAACGTCAGATGAAGATGAGCTTTTGTTGCTATCTTCACCTCTGTGAGATCTTTATTCAGATACAGGAGAGAATTACTTCAGGGGAAATTTCATAATGGACTCCTCAGACAAGGAGAGAAACCATTTCTAATTGATGGGATATGAATTGGATAAATAAATGCTTAGTATGCCATTTTTCAGTTTTTAATATTTGGTCATAAAAACATGATGGTCCCAGTGGTCCAGGGAACACGAGGTGGGTGGTGCTATGGGGCAATTGTCTGTAGTCTATGATGAGGATCCCTTACAATGCAGGAAATGTCATCATTTTCGCTGTTTCTGGTGCTACTCCCACTTACGGTCACCCTTTTACTACATGAACTGCCAAGATTTGGAGTTACCTACCACATGAATCTAATCATTTAGATTCCTCCTCTCTCCCATATTCAGCACTCCTTCAGGGAGCTGTTACGTTATTTCTTTTGTTTTCACTGTTTCTGTTTGCAGTTTTATCTTTCTTTATTAAGTTGCTTTTCAGTTGCCTCCAACTGTTCTTGATCCCTCTTTGGGATTTTACTGGCAAAGATACTGGAGTGGTTTGCCATTTCCTTCCCTGGCTCATTTGACAGATGAGGAAACTGAGATAAATAAGGCTAAGAGACTTGTCCAGGGTCTACCAGCTAAGTATCTGAGGCCAAATTTGAACTCAGGAAGATGAGACTTCTTGACTCTAGGACTGGCACTCCATACATTGTGCCACCTGGCTTTGATATTGTTCCTTCTTTAGTGTAGCCTCTATTAGATTTCCTGAATGCCAGAGGTTGGTTGAGCTGTAACAGTCTGAAACACCTTTTAATGATAGGAGGTACTCTGGAAGACTTTAAAGTCTTTAACAACAGGGAGAACCTCTATCCTCATGAAAGGATAATAACCTTGTCTTTCATGACAGGGTTAGTTTTCCTCCAATTTCCTCCTTCCCCTCCTGGCAGGAACAAAATTTTCCCTTGGAGAAGGGTGTAAAAAGAACCTGGAAATATCTATTTGGCTTCCCTTTGTTGTTCTTTGTCTTTTTTTTTTTTTTTTGCTAAGGCAATTGGGGTTAAGTGACTTACCTAGGGTCACACAGCTAGGAAGTGTTAAATGTCTGAGGTCAGATTTGGACAAAGGTCCTCCTGACTTCACTGCTGGTGCTCTATCCACTGCACCACCTAGCTGCCCCTTTGTCCTTCCTTCTTAAAGAGGACCATAACATCAGAAGGTGATGCCATGATTTGCAAGTGAATCGTATTTAAGTGAGGGAGGGCTGGGCAAGATCATCTGACTCACTTTTCCTTCTAGAGCCATCTGGGTCCAGTTGCTAGATATAGATCAGGACTAGAAATGGCCCTGGATGCAATGGGTGACCTTGACCTTTTTAAGCTAAGGTCTTCAATAGGTCTCAATTTGACTGAAGCTGCACCCATTCAGTAATTAAGGATAGGTAAGAAATGAGGCAGAGAATGGTTTCTTTTACCTAGTCAAAAAAAAAAAAAAAATGTCCAATCTGGGAGGGGAAGATCCTCGGGGTTTCTGACCAAAATAGAAACAATTGCTATTTACATTCACTTTGAGCCAGTCAGGGACTGACATACACACAAGGACAGCCTTCACTTTCCTTCTTTTTCTTTCTTAGAGGAGGAAAGATGTTGATTTTTTTAAATGGTATTTATATTGCCTTATATTATATATACATATGTAGTGCCTTATATTGACTTATATTCTAATAAAATATACATCAAAATTATCTGATTAAAGTGTCCTTAAAAGGTAATTTCAAAATCAGGTCAAACTTTTGAATGTCTAACTCTTATCCCCCCAATTGATTAGACATTTTTATTATACATACTATTGGTACATTTTTTTCAGATTGTTTATGATTATAGCTAGGATATACAAAAATTAATGTTTCAGCAGCTAATCAGCTTTTCTTCTTTTAAACTATGTATACCACAAAAGTCTTGAATTCTTTAGATTTTATTTCTGTATGCTAAATGTAGCTGGTGAATCAGACACTTCAGTCAAAAAAAAAAAAAAAGAAAAAAAAAAAGAAACTGATCCTACTATTTTTTTGGGCCCTCACCAAATGACAGCATTGTCAAGACTGCCAAACAAGAAGCCTATTGACATCACACCAAGATTTTCTTCAACACATCCTGGAGACCACTAAGAACCACTCTGATGAACTTGTTTTTTCTCTAGTCCCATTATTTTGGGGACTGATGGCCCACAAATATCAATAACCAACAAAGTAACCTGTTTGCTTTCATCTTCTACTAGGCTATGAACAAGATGAGCACTGAAATTGCTTTTGCCAACACCACCTTTCCCAGATAGGATTAAGATGTTGCGTTTCTCATTTTTTTCTTTGATTTCCTCTATTACTGGGTTGGGGTGGTGCCAACCCTGGAGGCCCACAGACACTGGTTCTGGAGTCCCTGACAGGAGACCCCCCCTTTATCCCACTGGACACTGCTAGTTTGGGGGCAGTCTTGTGGAACCTCTTCCATTCTAACACCTTCCCAGCCCTCATCTTTCTACACAGGTCTCTTCTGTTGCATGTACATATATATATATATGTACACACATTGTATATGTATACATTATATATACATATATACACATATATATCTATATCTATATCTATATCTATATATATATATATATAATGTATACATATACACCTAATGTAATGGGTGTATGAGTAGGAGCATCCAGGAACAATAAAAAAAAAAAAGGCTTCATTAGGAGCTGGCCATTCAGTTCAACTTTGAATGGATCTAGAAATTCTACTAAGTGGAGAAGAGGAGGAAGTTCAATTCAGGCATGAGGAACAGATAATGCAAAGGCACGGATATGAGAAACCAAGAACTCTCCAACACATGTAGGAGCTGAAAGATCCATTTCCTTAGGATTGTTTTTTAGTGATATGGGCTAAGAGAAAGATAAAAATGACAGAAGAGAGAGCCAGAGACAAGACATCCAATTCTGGTTCACCTAGGCAAATACCTATTTGCAAACTATAAGTAATATTGTTGCTAGGGGTGGAAGTGTGAAGAAGATAATTCTCTCCCCCTTTCCCTTGTCATTTGTTGTAAATCCAAAGGAGAATTGGTCCTACACTTATCCCATGAGAAAGAGCCTGAATTATAGAGAAGTCTTTCTATAACTCTTCTAGACTACTGGAGATAAGTCCTTCATGACCTTCAGTGATGATTCCTCTTTCATAAAACCCTGAATCATAAGGATGCATTAGGACCAATAAGGAGCTGCTACATTATCTGAACAATGCCAAATATCTTTCCCTCAACAAGAAGCCAATGGGCATGCCCAACCCAGTGGATCTAGAGTGTGTCCTTTATAAGATTAGACCTATCAAAGAGGCATCATATGAAACATTGTGCTGCATAATCATCTGAAAAGATCCACACAGATAATTAATGCAACAGTAATTCAGAGAATGGGAAGATGCAGGAAGTGGGATATGAGCTGTACCCTGAAAAATGGGTAGATTTTGAACAGGCAGAAAAGAAGGGGAAGATATTTCAAAGAAGGAGGGGAGAAAGTAGGAGGAAAAGAAGGCTTAAAATTGATTCCATGTTGAGGAAAACAGTCTGATTACAATATAGCGTTTAAGACTCAGTGTCACTAATGTCTTCCTAGCCAAGTGGTATAAGAGTATAAAGCATCTTAATATTGTATTGTGTTGTGCTATGTCTATCTGTGAACTTAATTTTTCTTTAATTCAAGCTACTGCCTCTAATAACCAAAAGTGATCTCTTTCTCTCTTCCTTCTCTCTCTCTCTGTCTCTCTCTGTGTGTCTCTGTCTCTGCCTCTCTGTCTCTGTCTCTATTTCTATCACTGTCTCTATCTCTCTCTGTCTCTGTCTCTGTCTCTCTCTTGGAAAGTAACCAGATTGCTGTTAGTTTCTTTTTAGTAATGGGCAGATTCCCACAACTAAGGGAGAAATCCTAGAAGAATCAATACTATTTTTTTCCTATTTGTAATTTTTTTTATTAAAGCTTTTTATTTGTATAACATGATGGGTAGTTCCTCAACATTGATCTTTACAAAGCTTTCTGTTACAAATTTTACCCCCAGTCCCCTCCCCTCCCCTAGATGGCCCTAGATGGAATTCCACTACATGTTAATAATGTTGAAATACTTGACAAGTTGTGCAAGAAAAATCCTGTCTACAAGAAAAAAAAAAAGAAAATCAGAGAAAGGCAACACAATGCAAGCAAACATCAATAGAGAGCATGAAAATGTTATGTTGTGGTCCATATTTCACATCCCTCTCTCTGGGTGTATATGGTTTTCTTCAGTGAACAATTGGAACTGGTTTGAGACAATTCTTTGTTGCAGAGAGCCATGTCCATCAGAATTGATCATCATGTCATATTGTTGCTGTGTATAATGATCTCCTGGTTCTGCTCATTTCATTCAGCATCAGTTCATGTAAGTCCCCCCAGGCCTCTCTGAAACCATCCTGCTGGTTGTTTCTTACAGAACAATAATATTCCATAACATTCATATGCCACAATTTATTCAGCCATTCTCCCATTGATGGGCATCCGTTCAGTTTCTAGTTTCTAGCCACTACAAAAAGGGCTGCCACAAACAAAGAATCAATACTATTGATGGATATAAAAATTCCACTTTTAAGCCAGTTGTCATTCTATTCATAATCTTGTCCATTTTCTCTGAACTTCATGTTCACAATAGCATGGCTGAAATGGTCATTCACTAGATCTGAAGTCACTTGTATAGTTCTGAATTTTTAATGAAGGGATGGGGAATAATACCTAGTTAGCATGATGGGACTCAGCAATAGCCAGTGAGTATTCTTTAGATTCAACACTTCAGGAATCTGACTTGATCAGTGCAGATATTCCCTCTACTATCCCATATAATAAATCCTTTGAAACTTATGAAACTTTGGGAGTGACTGGGGTTAGGTCTCACATTACCTTCTGTCAGGAGAGCAGGGCACTGGGGGAAAAGGGACTTGGGACAGTAGTTACCTTTGTATCTACCTCAGGTTTAGCACAGTACTTTGCACACATCAGGTTGTTATTAGATGAGAAAGAAGACTCATACTTATATAGGCTGGTGGTTGCACAGGAGAGCAAACTGGATTTAGAATCAGGAGGACCCGAATTCAAATCCTGATTCAGGTAGTTATAAATTGGGAGGTCCTGGGCAAGCTAACTTTTCTTATTCTCATTTTTCTCATCAGTAAAATGGAGTAATAATGGCACCTTCCTCACCAAGTTGTATGAGATAACTCATATAAATTATTTTTATAAACCTTACAATGCTATCTAGCTATTATTATTTTCTTAATTTCTATGTTAGAGCAAGGCAGCTTCTTTTTTTTTTTTTTTTTGTGGCCTGGCAACAACTAATACAGGGTAACACACCTGGTATTTGCTCAATGAATATGAGTTGATTGGTATAGATAATTCACTGGGCTGCCATATCTCAATTGTCTAGAAGTCTTCTGCAGACAAATGTCTCCCTGGTAATACTGACAAGTTTTTTTTTTTTTTTTTAATTTGGTCTAGAATCAAGATTTCTCTGGGTAGATTTTCTAATACAGATCAATAATTGCTCTTTAATTTATATTCCTTGGTTGAGGAGGTTGAGTCCTTGCCCTGACTCATATAATTAATCTGTATTAAAGGGCAAAATTTGAACCCAAGTTTTTCTTTGAGTCTCTTTTCTTTCACCCACAATGCTTCCCTGTCCCTCAGTATCTACATAAATTGTACCCATTTCAGGACTCATTTATGAAGTGTCTACTAGATACACTGCACAGGGATAGGCAGTGTGTTCTGTCACTCAACCATGTGGATCATGTTGGGGGAAAAGCTAGAAAGGGAGGGGTTAGGGGCAGCTAGGGGATGCAGAGATAGAGAAGCAGTTCTAGAATCAGGAAGACCTGAGCTCAAATTTAGCCTCAGATACTATGTGACTCTGGACATGCCATTTAATCCTATTGCCTCCCCCCCCCCAAAAAAAAAATTGGTAGTGGTTAGATTGTGGATGGCTTTGAAGGCCACACTAAGGTATCTGCCTTTTAGCTTTTTGTGTGTTTGTCATGGACTTCTTTGAAAGTCTTGTGAAGAATATGGAACTTTTCTCAGAAGGTTTTAAATATAAAATAAAAATAAGTTCTTGGATTCTACTTAAAAACTGAATAATTCAAAGAGATAAGGTAATATCATATTTATTATTGATTAGAATAGAGGAAATGGTTTAAAAGAACTAAACTGAGTTCTTTCTTTTAAAAAAAATTATATAAATCTCTAATATTCTCACTTCCAAACTGAGACAAATGCAATTATCATTGATTTTTTTAGATTCTCATCCCAATTTACTATATTATAGTAACTCATTTGAAGTTACACAGCAATCAGTGGCAAAGTTAATAAAGCTTTCCTAACATTACTTCAGCAATTACTTGATGCTTCAAGCAAAAAACTGTTTTAATCAAAGTCTCTGTTGTAGATGGGAAGAGTAACAAAGAAATGGAAAGGAAGTAATTTGCAAGCAATTGAAGGATAGTGCTCACAGAATTTTTTTTTTTAATGGGTAACAAGTTTGAGTTATATGGGCTTTTGATTCTGGAGATCAAGAGATAGTAAAAGTTGCTTTCATATCTCCTATGGTTAAGGTACTTAGAAGGCTAATAATCCCAAACACCAAACTTGGGTGAGGCAGGAAGAAGAGGGAGAGAGACACAGATAAGGAGGAAGCCTGGGGTAGTAGAAGAGTGACTTATTCTTTCCTGTTCCTGCCTTAGCCAGTGGCAAATAGCTTCAATTAAAGTGATGATCTCTAGACTTAATTATTCAGGCCCAATTAATAAAGTCAGAAGTAATCTAAAAACATGGATGCTCACCAGCAAACTTCATTTTACCTGGGATTTCCTATCCTTTACTCTGCCTAGGAAAGGCCCATAAAATACTGTTAGTAGTTTGAGCAATGGACTGGAAAAACAAAATGTCTAAGTCGGGTTTGCCACTGGCAGCCTGGGAAAAATAGTCAGGATTGTGTTAGCAATTTCAAATAAATGCAATGGGGCTTCATGGTTGGGAATGGAGGGCAGAGAGAGGGAAAAGAAAGCAAACACATATTCAGAGACAGACATAGAGAAGGAAAGAGAAGGAAGGAGTGGGAGGGAGCTAGAGAGAAGGAATGAAAGAGAGAGTCAGAGACAAGATGGAGTTGGAGAGGAAGAAAGAGAGAGGAAGATAGAGAGAAATAGAGACAGAGACAGAAATGTAGACAGAGAGACAGAGACAGAAACAGAGACAGAGATAGAGATGGAGAGAGGAAGAAAGCCACAGAAAAACAGAGACAGAGATGGAGACAGAGACAGATATACAGAAACAGAGAGAAACAGAGATAGAGACAGAAACAGAGAGAGATAGAGATAGAGAAATAGAGATGGAGAGGAGAAAGACAGAGAGACAGAGACAAAGAGATAGAAGTGGAGAGAGAGAAAGTCAGAGAGAGACAGAAAGAGACAGACAGAGATGGAGACAGAAAGAAGGGTAAAGAGACAAAGACACAGAGAGACAGAGATGGAGAGAGGAAGAAAGTGACAAGAAAGACAGACTCAGAGACATAGATGGAAATGGAGAGATAGAGAGATAGACAGAGACAGAGATAGAGAGAGAAAGAAACAGAGAGAAAGAGACAGAGATAGAGATGGAGATGGAGAGGAGAAAGAGACAGAAACAGAGACAGAAAGAGACATAGAGAGAGACAGAGAGATATGTTCTAAATAGAAAATGTTCTTTGGTAAAGCTTTATGGAAAAGGTCCTTTATTATAGAAAGGCAGACTTAGATAAATGAGGAAAAGGAAGCAGGCTTTAAGCAAGGAGAATAAAACAAGGAAGAGATAGAGAGTTTATTGCACCAAAAAGAAAATCTATGGAGTTCATTTATCTCTTGGATTTTCAGCATCCCAGTGGCCTCTGGCTTCGTGTAGAATAGGAGCCCGAGGATGCTCCCTCCTGGAGAAAGTCCCTGTAAAGGCAGGGCAGACCAGATAAAGCCTTGTGTCTCCTCCCTTGGCATGATGGTTCCAGGAGGCAAAGCTGCTGTCTTGCTGCTGTGACTCGGTTATTTCCTAAGCTCAGGCTCAGTCAGGTTTTGGCTTCCCCTATTTTCCAGTCCCTGTTCCCAAACCCATGGGTGAGCTGAGTGGAAGAAAACTGGTTACTCCGTTGTGGATTCTGAGGGCATTTCAACCTTTCTGAGGAGAGCCATTGTGGGGGTAATAGAGACCAGAGTAGGGGGCAGAAGTTAGTTGTGTGGATGGCAACGCACCAAATAGACATTGCATTATTGCTTGGTTTCTCGAGACTGTGCTCTTTGCTGATATGATCTTGCTGTTTGTCCTTCATTCTGGAAGAGGACCATGCTCTCAGGGAGAGAATGCAGTGACATGCAAGTGAATTGGATTAAAATGAAGGAGGGCTGGGCAAGGTCACCTGCCTCACCTTCTCCTCCAGAACCATTTGGGTCCAGTGGTCAAAGAGAGATCAGGACATCTGACTCAGGGTTTGTATAAAAGAGGTCCACTAATGTCCATGGGAATTACAGCATTTCTAGATCAGTGCTGTCCCATTTTAAATTCCCCAAATTGTGAACAGGCTTGATATTTTTCCAAAGTATATCCAAATATTCCTATTTCCAAGCCACGCAGGGTGGGTTAGCAGATAGAATTGGGTTTGCAGTCAGAGGGCCTTATTCTGCTACCTGTGACCTACTGTGCTGTGAAGAACAAGTTTCTCAGCCTCTGTGGGACTTCATTTCTTCAACTATAAAATTAAGGACAAAAGATCATCTTTAAGGTTCCTTCCGTGGCTAATTTTTTTTTTTTTTGGTAATGATCCCTGGATATCTGTTGTTTTAGACCATTTACATCTCAGCTACTATTTATTGGTATGGATAATGGAGATGATATAGCTGACATTTATCTGTAATGTCTGTGATGTGATTATAAAGGAGGGTTATGGATTTCCATAAGCAGTTTTGTGAAAATCCAGGCTCGGTATTTGGTGGCTGAACCATTTACAGAATGTATATATGCACATGGGAAGGTAAGGGAGCTATGGCCACTAATTTTGTAGTCCATTTTAACCTGTGTCACACTTTGTATTATAAAGAATTAGTGATGGCTCATACTTTTTTCATATTATTTACATCTCATAAGTAAAAACATTAAAGTACAAAGCAACTTCTGAAAGAGAAGACCAACTTGCTCAAAATATGAGGCTAACATCTAAGGGAGGGAATGGAGGGAATGGAGGGAAAAATTTGGAACACAATGTTTTGCAAAGATTAGTGTTGAAAAATTATCCATGCATATGTTTTGAAAATAAAAAGCTGTAATAAAAATACTAAAATAAAAAAAGGAAACAAAAATATGAGGCTAAACTTAAGGAATTTGGTTTTAAGGAGAATCATCAGCATGAATCTACTAATTATTTATTAATTACTAATAAGTGGAGAGGTAAGAGGAGCTCCCAGATATCCCAATGCCCAATCTGGGGTTCTTTCTCCCACATGGTGCCTCCTAATTCTCAACACTTTTTAGGTCAAGGGTCTGACACAACCAGGCATGAAGATGCACAGATAAAATGGTACTCATTCCCTGGAAAATTGCTAAGTGTATACTCAGATTAAAAGGCATACCAGTGCTGTAAAAATGAATAGGCGTATCTAGTAGGAAAACATTTTTTAGCTAATCTTGTATTAGTTCATTTTTTGAACACAGAATTGTTTCCTTGCTCAAAGAATACACCCTAATAGAATTAAGTCCTCTTGATCCAATTCCAGAAGGATCCCTACTATTTGTGATTGTCTTTCCCTAATTGGAATTATTGGAAAATGACATTTATATTCTTCTCTGTTGACATCTATTTCTTATTTAAATTACATTTTCTTTTTTATTTTTATGAACTTGACAAATGTCAATAAACATGAATATTCCCTTGTGCAAAGAAAAGGAAAAGAAAATTGTATATAAAACCATGATCTTTTTATATAGCTTGTGTTTTAAAATAAGTACAACTTAATTGAACATGATAGTTCTAATATTGTCCTACTTGTATCCCCTTCTGAACTTTTTTTTGCTTTCTTCTATATATTTTTAAAATATTTAATTTTCCCTTTTGTTCCTGCTATGTTTCCCCCTTTCTTATCCTTTCTTACCCTTCCCTTCCCTTTTCTTATTTTCATATTGCTGTCCCTTCTCCCAATAAAAGTTCTCCCTTATAATAGGTAAGTATGATTGAACAAATTAAAAACTGCTCATATGTGTCTCATTTTGCAAACAAGAGTGAAGCATATTTTATCATCAGCCTTCTGGATTCGTGACTGGCCATTAGATTTCTTGACCTTTAGCTCAATAATGAGTCACCTGAGAAAGAGGCTTGCCCATCCTAGAGATTTTTGCTTTGCAAACACACACACACACACACACACACACACACACACACACACCTGATAATTTTCTGTGACACTTGATTAAAGAATTTTACAGGCTAAGATGGTTTTGAGATTGAGAATGGCCAAGAACCTGGTATAAAATCTATATTGTTTTTATTTCCTGTGAAGAAAAAAACAGTATCTTGAAATGACCACTTCTTAATTTCAGTTCCCTGAAAGATCACACAACCACCAGTGCCTAATTATAGTTGGGTAACTACTGGTTAATGATAGAGCCTGTTGATTTCATGCTTGCTTTGAACTTAAATGTCTTTTTAGTAAGTCTAAGCCCTAGAGATGGGAAATATAAAAAAAGATTTTCATTGTGAGATACAGTAATTCTAGACCAGATTTGCATCCAGATCTGACATTGAACTATTTTCTCTCTCCCTCCCTCTCTGTCTCTTTCTCTCTGTCTCTCTGTCTCTGTCTCTGTCTCTTTCCCTCCTTCCCTCTCACCCTTTCTCCTTTTCTCTTTCCCTTCCTTTTTTTCTCTCTCCTTTCCTCCCTCCCTCCCTACCTCTGTCTTTCACATACATACACACATACCATTTCCCTTAAACAAAGATCTGGACTAAAGCAGACATAATTCCATCCCCTTCTCAATGTTTAGAGTCCAATCTCAAAGAAAAACTGGTCTCCCCTCCTTCTGCCTTCCCTCCCATTTCTTTGGACTAGACAATAACTAGTTGTACAATTTGGTCCCTGCTTTGGGATGTTGTTTCTTGCCCCCACAAGTCATTATCAAATGTCTCAAGAAGCAAACTCCAGTAGGTTCTGCCATGAACTTTCCTGACAAAGCCACAAATGTTATGAACAGTCATGAAATTATACTCTTTTGGAAGTCCAAAGTTTTGGGTTTTGTGGCCTCTTCCCCTGTGGCCCTCACCCCAGTCCTTCATTTCTCCATTAGGTCCCACTGTTGTATTTAATCACAATTTGGAGCACAAATCTAAAATTCTAATAAGATTGCAAGTCTTTTTTTTTTTTTTTTCTGACCCTCTACTTTCACTCACTTCCTTAAGATTGATAAAGCTATTTTCTCACAACAATCCTATGACTTAGGCAATATAAATATTTTTCCTCTGCAAATGACACAGGGGAAGTGGTCACATAAGTTAATAAATAAGCTAATAAATATCAGAAAGGGGTCATGAAAGCAAATCTATTGACTCCAAAGTTGGGGCTCGTTCCATCGTGGTGCTTCACCTCTCTGACAAATGCCCATTAATTGACTTTGGATATAACTTGCCACTTGGCTTTCCTTATGCCTTATCTCCTATCTCTATTCTTTTACACAAACTGTCTTTTGTGCCTGGAATTAACTCCCTGCTCCCCTGTACCTTTAGGAATTCCTTATCCTTCAAAGCTGAGCTCAAGAGCCATCTTCTTGTAGCCTTTTTTCATCCCTTCCCCATTTGTTATTGCCTTTCTTCTTCCATTACCTTGTATTCGTTTGTATATGCTCACATATGAGCATATTGTCTCTCCTGATGGAATGTAAGCTCTCTGTGGGCAGGAACTGTTTTATCTCTGTCTTTGCATGCCCAGTTTCTAACACAGTACTTGGTACATAGTAGATAATAAATGTTAATTGATTTTTCATAGAATAATAAAGTTCTAAAAGACTTAGAGATTTTTGAGTCCATCTGCCTTTATTTTTTAGAAGAGGCCTGGAGACATTTGTCCAAACTCACCAAGTGATTTAGTGGCAGAAGGGGAAGGAAAAGAAATATGCATTTGTAATGGTACCTATTATATGTCAGGAAATATTATTTCATTTGGAGCTCCAATCTCCCAACTTCAACTAAGTTAACATTTCAGGTTGTTTCATGGAGTCATTGAGTTTGGCTTGTTCTATTATATTTTTTTCAGGGAGTCCATTAGTTGGGCAAAGTTTTCTACCTTCTTTTCTAAACATTTATTCTCCTTTCCATTTTTTCCTCTTGAACTCTAATTTCATTGATATTTTCATTTTTCTTTTTTTTTTAAAAAAGCCTTTTATTTTCAAAATATATGCATAGAGTTTTCAACATTCACCCTTGCAAAACCTGATATTCCAATTTTTTTCTCTCTCCTTTTCCTCCACCCTCTTCCCCAAACAGCAAGTAATATATTAAACATGTGCAATTCTTCTATACATATTTCCACATTTATCATGCTGCACAAGAAAAATCAGATCAAAAAAATGAGAAAGAAAACAAAAAGCAAGCAAACAACAACAAAAAGAAAAAAATACTGTTTTGTGATCCACACTCAGTCCCCACAGTCCTCTCTCTGGGGAAAGATGGCTCTCTCCACTATGGAGACCACTGGGATTGACCTGAATCACCTCATTGTTGAAAAGAGCTATGTCCATCAGAATTAATCTTGTTGCCATGTACAATGATCTCATGGTTCTGCTCATTTCACTTAGCATCAGTTCATGTAAGTCTCTCCAGGCCTCTCTGAAATCGTCCTGCTGGTCGTTTCTTACAGAGCAATAATATTCCATAACATTCATATACCATAATTTATTCAGCCACTCTCCAATTGATGGGCATCCCTTCAGTTTCCAGTTTCTAGCCACTACAAAAAGGGCTGCCACAAACATTCTTGTACATGTTGGTCCCTTTCCTTCCTTTAAGATCTCTTTCAGATATAAGCCCAATAGAAACACTGCTGGGTCAAAAGGTATGCACAGTTTGATAACTTTTTGAGCATAGCTCCAAATTGCTCTCCATAATGGTTGGATTCATTCACAGTTCCACCAACAATGTATCAGTGTCCCAGTTTTCCCACATCCCCTCCAACATTCATCATTAACTTTTCCCGTCATTTTAGCCAATCTGACAGGTATGTAGTGGTACCTCAGAGTTGTCTTAATTTACATTTTTCTGATCAATAGTGATTTAGAGCATTTTTTCATATGACTAGAAATGGTTTTAATTTCTTCATCTGAAAATTATCTGATAATATCCTTTGACCATTTATCAATTAGAGAATGGCTTGTATTATTGTTTGAGTCAATTCCCTATGAGGCCTTTCAACAGCAAGATTATATTATGATCACTTCAGATGAACATGACTCTCTTCAACCATGAGATCATTTTTGTCTCCTTGAATAATCAAGAATTGACTCTTTCTCCAACTGTGATTCTTACAGGTTCCACTGAAATGCTGGAAATCATGTTGTTCTCACACCTCCTGAATAGTATCACCAGGCTGGTGCCCAGGTGCTGGGTTGGTGCTCTTCCTGTTATGGTTCCCATTTTCTGAGAAGGAGAAGTTCTTTGTTTTCCTGAGCAGTGATCTGTGGAGGCTGATTCTACCCCTGCCTCTATTTTGACAGGCCAAAGCTAAGATCTTTAGTTCCTCAAATGTTGGAACTCATATTGTCTCCTGTTCAGAATTTCAATTGTCTTCAGATCCATTTTAGGGACTTTGTAAAGTTTTTTTCTGGTATTTCTCTTCTGTTCTGATTTATAGCTATTTTTTTCAGTTCAGATTGACTTCACTGGAATATCCCTTTACCAGCCTCCAATATGTGTTTTTGTGCAGTTCTAGACTGATTTTACTGCTGTGGTTTTCTTTATCATTGTCCTTTCTGGGATATTTTTCTGATAGGTGTTGGGGTTTATGTGAAATATCTGAGTTTCTCTTCAAACTTGCACATTTTCATCTTCTTTATTTTCTTCTTGAGACCTGGTCTCCCTCTATGGTGCAAACTAGAAGTAGAGTGCATGATTTTAAGTCCAACCTCAATGTTAAATGTCACAGAGACTTTGTCCTGCTCCATTCCTGAGCTGGCCTAATTTACCCCTTCTTGGATAGCTGGAGGTCTCTTCCACCTAAATTCACCATATTCATGCTGGACTCCAGACCTCAAGAGATTCACCAGCTTCAGCCTCCCATACTCTTAGATATTATAAGCATTCATTAGTATGCCTAGCTTATATCACTATCTTAACCAAAAGTCCACTTAATTTGATGGATGAATTTCAAAAATAAGTCTCCCTTGGGGAAAAATACTTGAAAGATATTTAATTTTAATGACACGGGCCTTGATTCTACCCACATAAATCATCTCCCATCAGACTTAGTAGCTATTCTGTGAGTGATTCTTTAAGAATCTGTCTCAGTGTTGATGATTTCTCCATATTCCATAGGAGAATTATCTGACAATCAATAAGCACCATCATCTGATATTGCCAGCTTCTGGACCAAATTCTTTGGTAAAGATACTGATACAGGAGTTTTGTGGGTATTATGCTGCTCATTTCAAATGAATAACTCATATTCTATTTCTATCCACTCTTTGACAAATAAATGGGGTTCTGAAATTGAGGGGAGACCCAGTGAAGACAAGGAAAATACTTTTTCTAAATGCTTTTGTTTGGTTTCATTAGGGTTTTTTGTTTGTTTGTTTGTTTGTTTTTTGCCCCTAGCCCTTCCTGGTGGTCACTTGTTTCCTATGTTGCCTTTAAATGCTATCCCTTCCCCAGCTGGAAATTCTTCAAATGCTCAGTGATGCTCAGAAGATGAAGGTATTCTCTGGCTAATTCCTGTCCTGGGGGACATTTCTTTTGGACATACTACCCTGTCTTATCAGAGTTCCAAAGAATGTCTATATTTGGCCACCCAACCCACCCTGGCACAGTAGAGTGGATATTTTGGGCTGTATCAACAGCTGGTTTCCCTACAATCAATTGACCTTACCAAGTTAGTAGGGTGGCAAATAAGTGGACCAAATGTATTGTCTGTACATTCTTACAGTCAAATAGAGAAGTGTAGCCTGAGTATCCAAGCCACTGACTGGTGACCCCAAAAGTATGCAAAAACAGTCAGCAGATTGGGTTCTGCGTCCTGTTGTATTTTAAAAGAAATATATTATTGATGACTTTTGGGAAGAGAGGAAGGATATAATAGTAATTTCCAAACATAGATCTTTCTGTTTCTCTATCAATGAGCCTTCCTTTGTAAGAAAGGAAAAACCAAAACAATATCCAATTATCCTGGTGACGAACTAGCTGGATGACTGTGTTACTTAAATCTTGTGACTAAATTTCTTCACAGACATATTTGAGTTAAAAATAGGATTGCCTTGTCTTTGTTTTGTGTGTGTGTGTATGTGTGTGTGTGTGTGTTTTAACTTTATGTTCAGCTAAAGACCCAATCCAATGCCTCATCATGACTTAGAGTTGACATTGAGTGTTCAAAGATGCTTCCAAATGTATTCTACCAAAGCACAGGACTGAGTATGTCACTTTCCCCATTCAGTAAATTCTAATGGTTCCCTTTTGCCTCTAGGATCAAATATAAAACTCTCTGGCATTCAAAGCCCTCCCTAATCTTTCTAATCTTCTTAAACCTTACACCCTGCCCTACTCTTCCCTACATATATTTTTTAATCCAGTGATACTAGTCTCCTTACTGTTCCTTAGATAAGACACTCCATCTCTGGACTTAAAGTATTTTCACTCGCTCTCCCCCATTTATGAAATGCTATTTCTGCCTCCTGATTTTTCCCTAGTTTTCTTTAAGTCATAGCTACAATCCTACCTTCTATCAGAAGCCTTTCCCAATCCTTATTTTTCACATATTCCTTCTATTGATTATCTCTAATTTATACTATATAGAGCTTGTTTGTACATAGTTACTTGCATATTGACTCTCCATTAGATTGTAAGTCCTTGAGGTCAGGGTCTGTCATTTGCTTTTTTTTTTTTTTCTTTTTTGTATCACAACTCTCAGCCTGGCACAGAGTAGATACTTAATACATGTTGATTGACTGACTTGACTATTTACCATGATGAAGCAGTGGATTTAGAGTTAGAAATCATAATTTTGAGTCTGGGTTCTACTTATTATTTATATTACCTGGTTAAATCACTTCATCTTTCTGAGCTTTAAGTGAGGAAAATCTTTATAAAATGAGGAAAATAATGTATATATTACCTAATCTCTGAGGATTATAGAGAAGATAAAGTAAGATAATCAATCAGCAAGTATTTATTCTATTTTTATTTTTTTATTTTTTATTTTTGCTTTTTGCTGAGGCAATTGGGGTTAAGTGACTTGCCCAAGGTCACATAGCTAGGAAGTGTCTGAGACCAGATTTGAACTCAGGTCTTCCTGACTTCAGGGCTGGTGCTCTATCCACTGAGTCTAGCTGCCCCTTATTCTATTTTTAATAATATTTTATTTTTTCAAATACATGTGAAAATAGTTATCAATAATCACCTTTGCAAAACCCTGTATTCCAAATTTTTCTCTCTCTTTTCTCACCCTCCTCCCCAAGATAGCAATATGAAATAGATTGACATGTGCAATTCTTCCAAACATAGAAAAATCAGATCAAAAGGGGAAAAAACATGAGACAGCAAGTATTTTTAAGCACCTACTATGTATTTAAGAAGAAGTAGATAGGTTGGCTCAGTGTATGAGCGCACTGGGTCTGGAATCAGAAAAACCCAAATTCAAATCCAGCCTCAGACACTTACTAGCTGGGCAAGTCACTTGATCTCTGACTTAATGCACTAGAGAAGGAATTGACAAACCACTCCAGAATCTTTGCCTGGAAAATCCCACAAATAGTATGGTCCATGTGATCACTAAGAGTCACACTCAACAAGGACAAAAGCTATTTAATAGCCCAGTGGCTTGGGATACAAAAGCCTCTTCTTCCCTCTAGGAGCTTACTTTTTTCTTGATATATCTCATTGTGCTTTGTAGCTCTTAAAAGGCAGCATGATTGGACCAAGTACTTAGGGTCTCTGGGCTACACTTTCTCATAACTGAAACAAGGGGATTGGACAAGCTGACTTTTCTATGGTGTTTTGTATTTCTAAATTTACTATCCTAAGTGTGTTTTCCATTAATAACGAGACTCAGATGACTTGACTTCTAAAACCAGTTTCTGCTACTTAAAATCTGCTACTAAAGGAGATGTTAACCTTCAGTTGCCGCATCTATCATATGGAAAGGCTTGTTTCCCAGTGTAAGGAAGTCTCACCAAGAAAGCCTTAAGGAGCTGCTTGAGGCTCCATGACTTGTCCCAAATCACATAGCCAATGTCTGAGAATGAATCCGAACTAAGGTCTGCCCAGCGCCCAGGCTACCCCTCAGTCTGTTGTGCTAGTCTTTGGCTCCTATAAGAGATGGGGCTCTTGCTAATCAGCCCCTCTCCATCACCTGAAGCTTCTTTGTCACAAAGAAAACACTTAGCCAGGCTCTTTAGAACCTCCATGTCCTACCTCCCTGTGTTGCTATGATGATCATGGGATAATGAATGCTTAGCATACTTTGAAAACTATAAAATATGCTGCAGATGTCAGCTCACATTCTAATGGAGATTACTCAGGTTTACAATGTCTTGGCCTGATATAATCCCATAGAGCAGAATTTACAAACTCTTTAAAAAAGAGGGAGAATAAGACTTAATAGTCATAAAGTAAATGGGGAGGTGGAAGGAGAAGAAACAAAAAAAAAAAGAAAGAAAGAAAGAAACCCCAAATCTCAGCAACTTCTTAGCTCTTTTTTTTCATAAAATCTGGTATAGATGTTTCTTTATCCATATTTTATTTCTTTCCCCATCTAATATTTAAAGACTTTCCTTCATATTGTGTGATGAAAAGCTGACATCGAAATAACTGGAACATTATTTCCCTAACTCCCACTGCTTGCTTCTCTCAACTCACAGGCTAGCTTCCTATTTCCTGATGCAAATGAGCAGTAGACAGAATCATTCTGTTGGGTTCTCATATGAAATATTTTAACAGAGCACAAAACACTAATTCAACTTCCCTCAACTTTAGAAATTTACTAGTTCCTGGACCAAGCTGGATAAATGGGGAGCTCCGTGTCAAAGTGGCTCAAACACTGATTTGGAGTCAGAAAAACTTGGGTCCTAATTCTGCCACAGACACTTGGGTGACTCTGGCAAAGTCACCTAAACTGTGCCTCTGTCTGTCTCTCTGTGTCAGTCTGTCTCTGCCTCTCTCTGTGTCTGTCTGTCTGTCTATCTCTCTGTCTTTCTGTTTGTCTCTCTCTTTCTCTGTCTCTGTCCCTGTCTTTCTCTGTTTCTCTGTCTCTATATCTCCTCTGTCTTTCTGGGTCTATTTGCCTTTCTCTCTGTCTCTGTCTCTGTCTTTCTCTCTCTCTCTTTCTTCATTTGTTATTCTCTCTACCTCTGTCTCCCTTTCTCTCTCTTAGTCTCTCTGTTTTTCTGTCTCTGTCTTTGTCTCTGAATCTCTCTGTCCCTGTCCTTCTCTGTATCTTTCTCAATCTCTCTCTCTCTCTCTGCTCTGTGTGTCAGTTTTTCTTTCTGTCTCTGTCTCTCTTTCTGTGTATTTGTCTCTCTCTGCCTCTGTTGTTCTTTATCTCTGTCTCTGTCTCTATCTCTGTCTGTCTGTCTCTCTTTTTCAGCTTCCAAGGGGGAATAATAATAACAGCTACCATATAGTATTTTTGTTGTGAAGATTAAATGAGATATGTGTAAAGAGCTTTGTAAATCTTAAAATTCAATATAGAGATTAAAAGTTTTTATTAATCTAATGAATAAAATTGAGAAGAGCACCTGACTCTCCTGACATAAACAGTCAATCCATGTGATTTATTCAATGCAACTGAATCCCTTTTTTTTTCTTTTCAAAAGTTGTATTATTGCCTTTTGTTTTTATGCTATAATCATTTTCCCTTAAGCACTCTCCTCCACCCCCTCCATACCATCTAAAGCTTCTTTGTGACAAAGAAAAACATTTTACCAAGACCAACCATCTGAGAGAACCACATATGGACGTGTATATGGTGTTCCACAGCTATGGTCCTCCATGTTTCCATTATGAGATAGAAGGTATATTTCAGGATCAGTTCTTTGGAACTGAAACTGTTCACTACAATTCTGGAGGTAATCCATGAATTCCTTCAATTGGTATTTCAATGTTCTATGTTCAGAAGTTCTGAATAATTCTCTTATAATTTTTCTCTAATTATGATGTTAAGGTTTTTGTCTTGTCGCATTTAGGGAGACCTATGATTCTTAGGTTATTTTATGCATCCTGTCTTTTGTCTTTGAGATCAGTATTTTTTGCTTGCATAGGGAGCACATTTTATTTAGTGTTATTGTTTTTTGTTCCCCCTCCTATAGACAAGGGCTTTACTTCTGTGTACTTGTTTTCCCAGTGTGTCATTGTCTCTTTTGTTTCTTTGGTGAGACTTACTATTGCAAATTCAAGTTTTTCCAGTCTGCCTAATTGCTGTGGAAAGACATATTCTGCTTTCATATTTCTCATTTCTCTTTTGAACCACTCAGGAACAATGTGTTGCGGTTCCATGTTCTCCTCACATTCTAGAGGATACGCTTTCTCAACAAATGTGGAATCTTTTCCTTTGTTTTGAGGATTTTACTTATAGATGCTTGGACTTTTTCACTAGATTTTGAGACCATATTTTCTTCTTTTATTAATGTTTTTCTGACAATTTATCTACTTACATTTAAGCTTTTTGAGTTTTCTTCTATTTGAGATATTTGGTCCTTTCCCTTTATTTTCTCCTATTGCTCACTTTTTGACTCCCTCCCCCTCTGATAGTGGTCTCTGGGGGCTAGATCTCAGAGCATTGTCAGTATAGGTCTTTGCCCCATCTAACTTTTGTGGAGTCCAAACTGGCCTCCATTGAGCTTAGGGCACTTTCTCTCAGGCTTAATGGAGTGCTGCACAATTACCTTCTCTCTTTTTTCCCTCCTACCCCACCCCGACCTAGCATGTCCCATTCTATTCCTTCTGTTCTTTAATACTCTAGCCTAGCATAGACAATTCAGAGAGCTGCCACAGGGGTAGTTTGGTTTTCAAGACTGTGGGAGGAGTGAGGCAGAAGGGGAAGTTGAGTTGCATTTCAAGCCCAGACATGTGCTTGCCCCTTTCTCTCCTCCATTCTCCTGCAGAGCTCTTTTATAGCACAGAAAACTACTTTTGTAGCACTGGCTATCTGTCATATCCAAGCAAACTTCTGTAACCTAGAGCTGGGAACTCTATAGCACTGGAAGGAAGGAAGAAGGATCGTTGAGTTTTATTGGAGAACAGTTTTTGTGTCCTCAGGTTTTGTGGGTGATTGGGTTGTTGGGTGCAACTTCAATGCCACTAATGTAGTGGCAATAGAGAAAAAAGGGTGGAGTGAGCTCAGGGTAGGCTCTAGTTTCTATTTTATTTTTACCTTTCTTATGGATTCCAAGTGTCCTACAGAGTGTAGATGACTGAAGCTGTTTTATCTAAGATACATTCTGTTTTGGAGAGGTTTGAGAAGTCCTGGGAATCAAAGAAAATGTCTGGTCCCTCATTCTCTTGGTCATGTCTGTCTGTTCATTTTAATACATCAAAATTTGACTGCCATCTCTCTCCCCCAACCAAGAATAGATCATAGTTTGCACTTACAATCAAGAAAGTCATGAGCTGCATGAGGCTGTGTGTGTCATTACCTCAGTTTCCTTAAAAGTGAAATAAGAGTTTGAAGTAGAAAATCTCACATTTTGTTGCTTTTTAAAATAGATCAGAGTCTCTCTCTTTTTTTCACTTTGCCTCCAGTTAACTCACCTCACTGTTATTTTGCCTTAAGCTATGGTCCTTTCTAAGATGGCACACTTTCCTAAGCCTTCTGTTATTCCCAGTATTATTCAAAAATGAAATTAACTTTTAAATGAATGATTTTCTTTAAGTTGCTGCTATAGTTAAGGCATTCTTTTGGCCTTTTTAGAACAATCTTTTACAAATTCAGGAGATATAAAAACATAGATATCAATTAAAATATACTTTAAAAAAAAGAAAATACTTTATAAATTATCCCCAAAGGACAACTTTTTCTATTATTTCTTCTCTTTTCTACTAATATTTTTACTATTTTTTTCTCTTTTCTACAATTATTCTTATCTGTAATATGGGACATTTGTGAGTACTTGAAGGGCTTGTAATTTTTAAGGTGGGGAACTTCTGATGTGAGAAATCTTTCAACCAAAGAAATTGAATATGATTCAACAAACATTTATTGAGTGCCCACCTGGCACTGGACTAGCTTCTGGGGATATATTGGGGGGAAAGTGGAACAATTCCTGATCCAGAAAGCTTATGCTCTACTGGATCCACTATGATTTAGTAGGGAACTTCTAGGGAGTTATATAATGAGGCCACCAGCTTATCCACTGGGTGCTGCTGCCTTTTATTTGGCATTAAAATAAAAATCCACACCTGGACTCTGGTGGATTGCAATATTTACTCTATTCATTGTCTCTGATAATTTGGATGAGGCTTTTTTGGCTGGAAGTGTTTGTGTTTATGGGTGAGTAATGAGGGGAACTGGGGAATCTGTGCCATTATTTAGGAGTCACATGGGCTGTGTGTGCTGTTGATTGCCAATATGACCAAACTGGGAGGAAGCCAGCCTAATCATCTTGGGGACTTATATGATTCCCTTTGGAGGAACTTCCAACCACTTTGCAGACCATTATCTCATTAATCTCACAATACCCTGGTGAACTGGGAGAAACTAAGATCCTAATGAACTCATTAGATGTTGCAAAATGCTCTACTGTTATACACATTTTCCCTTCCCTACTTCCCTTCCCCCAACTCCAATCAAAGAAACTGAGGCGGAGAAAAATGAGGTCATATCATCTGGGAAGCCCTTTTTGATCTTCCTAATCAATAACAGTCAGTATTTCTCTATTCACTTTCTATCCATTTATCTACCTATCTCTCTAGTATATATGTTATTGCTATTGCTTGTCCTTCATTTTTTAAGAAGACCACAACATCAGGGAGGTGATACCATGGCACGCAAGTGAGTTGGATTTAGTAAAGGAGGGCTGGACAAGGTCAGCTACCCCACTTTCTCCTCCAGAGCCATCTGTGACCAGATATAGATCAGGACAATGGGAGATGCCCTGGATACAGTGGGTCTTTTTAAACTCGTCTTTAGCAGGTTTCAAATTAATTGAGGCAACACCCATTCAATGTTTAAGGCTAGATAGTAAACTGCATATATACACTTACATAAATACATATATGTATGTTTATTTTGCATTATGTAGAGAGGATTTGAACTCATCTTTATTTCTAGAAGCCTATTCTCTATCCACCACATCCTGGAACTTCTTTTATGACCAAGGAATTTCTCACTCTGGAACATTAGTTATTATGCTGAAGATAACTAGATGGTACAATGGTTAGAGTCCTGGGCTGCAATCACAAAACACCTGAGTTCAAATGTGACCTTAGACATTTGACAGCTGTGTGACTCTCTGCTTGCTTTAATTTCCTCAACTGTAAAATGAGAATTAAAAGTAGCACCTGTTTCCCAGGAACAAATGGAAAAACTTTTGTAAAATGCTTAGCATATTGCCTGAAACAAGTAGTTGCTATATAGATGCCAGCTATACTAATGTTAATAATTATTATTGTGTTAGCACATTAGTGAGTTCCTGGGAATAGGCTCAGGCCTGCCATATCCTAACTCTTCTTGTGACTCTCTGAATAGCTCCATCAGACCCAGCTCCCCACTCCTACTTCACTACCATATCCTACCCTACCAAGGTTAACATCCTTTTTTTTCAGTTTTGTGTATTGTCTCCCCCATTAAAATGTAAACTCCTTGAGGGCAGAAATTCCCTCTCCTTTGGCTAGCCTGTTTAACACAGCCTTCCTGCTTAGTCACTGGACCACCACTATTGCTTATTATAGTAGTCAATGTTTATGGAAAATTATGGAAATTCCTCTGCTGGACCCTAAGCTCTTTGAGGGCAGAGACTATGCTTTAACTAGATATCATCTCTTCCCCAGTGTTTAGCATTAGTGTCCTGCACATAAAAGACATGGAATAAATATTTATTGCATTTTTTTTAAAGCTAGCAGCTAGCTAGCACAATGTATTTGGGTATCTTTTGAGTCAAGAAAACCTGAGTTCAAATCCAGTCTCAGACACACTTAACTCTATTCGCCTCAGTTTCCTCATCTGCAAAATGAGCTGGAGAAGGAAATGGCAAATCACTCCAATATGTTTGCCAAGAAAATCCCAAATTGTCTTTGGGTTGAATATGATTGAACAATAACAACTTATTTTTATTCTTGTGTTAAAGTTAATTTATTTCTTTAAAATTTAGGGGAGGACCTTAGCAAAAATCTTGTCCACACCCATTTTTATAAATCAGGAAACTGAGGACCAGAAACATTAAATGATTTGTTCAAGTTCATGAAGCTAGCTCTATATTTGGACTTCAGTCTTCTAACTCCAAATAATAAATAGCAACTAATTAGTTTGCCCAAAACTTTACTTATTTATTTTATTTGAACTTCATAAAATGAATACTCTGAGTGTGAATACTCTATGAAATGAATACTATTGGTGTGATTTCCCTTCTACTTCCATTTTACAAATGAGACAATCAAGGTTGAACAAAGCTTTACCTGTCTCCAAGTCCATAATACCTTCCAATCTAGTAATCTATGTTTTTTCCCCCCATGAGGCAATTGGGGTTAAGTGACTTGCCCAGGATCACACAGCTAGGAAGTGTTAAGTGTCTGAGATTAGATCTGAACTCAGGTCCTCCAGACTTCAGGGCTGGTGCTCTATCCACTGCACCAACTAGCTGCCCCTAGTAGTCTTTCTTTCAAAACCAAAGAAAGCTTTTCTCACTACAATTTCATACATTTAAAAAAGCATTTATTGGGGATGGAGATGATGTAAGAGGAAATTTAGATATATCCTTTACTTCACGGACAACCTTTTGCTGTCGATTCTGTATGGTGAGAAAGAATGAATGTAGTTAGATAATAGTATTAAGGGCCTGTTAAGTGTTGGAGATACAAAGAAAGGCAAAAGACAAAGGATGAATATTTTCTTTTACTTATATACCCCTCTCAAGCTCTTCTTATGTGATATTATGAATTATAATTATCCTGATTGGTGACATCCTCCCTTAAACATCTTGAAAAACCTGTACCTAATACAAAGTTCTGCATACAGTAGGAATATAATTGTCGTTTTATATTAAATAGAATTTAAAGCAGTAAGACATTTTAGTGTACTTAGCCCAAATTAATTATCCTCATTGGTGACATAGTCCCTTAAGCATCTTGAGAAGCCTATACCTAATACAAAATTCTGCATACAGTAGAAGTATAATACATGTTTGTTGGATAGAATTTAAAGAAGACATTTTAGTGTACTTAACCCAAATCTCATAATCTATTTTTATATTGGAGAAGCTAGGTGGACCTGGAGTTAGAAAGACTCATCTTCCTGAGTTCAAATACAGCCTTAGACATTTCCTAGCTGTGTGACTCTGGTCAAATCACTTAACTCTGCCTCAGTTCCTCATTTGTAAAATAAGGCAAAGGAAATGGCAAACCATTACAGTATCATTGCCAGGAAAAATTCCCAAATCCGATCACAAAGAGTTAGCCAGGACTGAAAAATGACTGAACAACAAACAACAACAAGGACCTTCAGGGCAGGAATGGGTTCTTTTTATTTATGTATCTTTATCACCAAATCCAGTGCCTTCTTTCACATTGAAATGGTGTAATACATTTAATTGTTTTGCAGAAAATATAGAACTAGGATGGTGAGGGTGGATTTGCCCAAGGTCACATATGTATTAATTAGGAAACATACCTTTTAAGCTCATTCCACCTTCCACCATGCTGTATAGCCCTTGCTGGTTCCAGACTCTGTGCATTGCATGTATAACCCAAGTCCAATTATTGGTATTCTCGGAAGAGAGAAAGAAGAGAATCTGGAATTCCTAGTTTTAAAAACAGATGTTAAATATTGTTTTTACATATAACTAGGGAGAAATAAAATACTAACTAAAGAAAAAGAAAAAGATCCTGTGCATAGGATCAGCAGCTCCAGCTATAAAAAGAAGGCTAGAAAAGTAAGATGTCACTACTTAGCAAGATGATGGAATGGATTGTTTAAAGGGCTAAATAAGCGTTAAAGAGCTCACTTAAGATAACAGCATTTTATTTCTAAAATGGCACAAAATGTGTGGGGAGCTGGAAAGTTGAAAATATGCTTCAAAAAGTAACATCTGGCACAGGGCCAAGAGAAAGCAGCAGAAATGCTCTTCTGAATGGTGACTTTAGGGTACAGTGGACTACTTTTGCCAATGCAGTGCTTTACTTATAAGTGCAATTCAATTTTACTCACTTTTTCCCCCCTAGGCACTCGCATGCACATCTATTTATTTATTAGGTTGACCCCATTTGGCTTAATTCCTCAGGTACTTGCCCAGGGCCTTGTAATTTTATTTTATTATTGTTATTTTTTTAATTTTTTTTTTTTTTGCAGAGTTTTGCAGAGCCTTGATGAAGGCTCTAATTTAAAAGAGGCCAGGATGAGTCATATTTTCCACACTGCCTCTGGACCATAAGTCTGTTTCTTCTTGCTTTTGTTTTAATCTGAAGGAAAGTTTTAGAAGGGTCCATAATTGTGCTCTGCACCCCTTATTTCAAAGTAATAGTTTATTGACACCAGTAGGAAAGATTTGCCATCAAGCACCCTTCAGTAGGGGCTCGTGTCCCTTACTTCAAGTGCCTAAGATCTTCTATATTCCATCTTTACTTCTCATTATTTAAAAGAAAAAGCTCCCCCTTTTATTAAAAGAATCTTATCAACCCATTTATACTCAAGTATAAATGACTGCTAAGACTCAACTAGCTGATATGTATCTAGGAATTTCATATATATGATGCTATTTTATTCTAATTAATATTAATACAAATATTTATTTAGTAGATGAGGAAGCTGAATCTCAAAGAGATCAAATAGCTTGCCCTTGGTCACATAGCTAGTTCAGTGATCTGAAAACTGATCTTTTGTCCAGTGCCATTTTCACTACACCATCTGCAGAAACTGGTAACTCACCTAAGAGTGTTTGTGCTTTATCAGCAGACTGTTTTTGGGCAAAATAAAATTTTAATGTTAACATTTTTTTAAATTAAAGCTTTTTATTTACAAAACATATGCATGGGTAATTTTTTGACATTGACCCTTGCAAAATCTTCTGTTCCAAACTTTCTCCTCCTTCCCCCCACCCCCTCCCCTAGATGGTAGGTAGTCCAATATATGTTAAAACATATGTTAAATCTGGGGCAGCTAGGTGGCATAGTGGATAGGGCACTAGCCTTGAAGTCAGGAGGACCTGAGTTCAAATTTGGTCTCAGACACTTAGCGCTTCCTAGCTGTGTGACCCTGGGCAAGTCACTTAACCCTAATTGCCTCAGCAAATATATACACACATATACATATATATATATATGTATGTTAAATCCAATATATATATAGTTATAGTAATAGTTATCTTGCTGCACAAAAAAAAAAAAAAAACTGGATCAAGAAGGAAAAAAAAATGCAAGCAAACGACAGAAAGAGTGAAAATGCTATGTTGTGTCCACACTCAGTTCCCACAGTCCTCTCTCTGTGTGTAGATGGCTTTCTTCATCACTGAACAAGTGGAACTGGTTTGAATCATAATGGTGACATTTTAAATATTGGGATAGTTGGGGAGGAGGTAGGTCTACTTGTGGAGTACTCTTGAAATCATGCTGTAAAGGTAAACACTGACTGCTTGTAAACTTGTCCTTATAGATAGAGTATAATGTCATTAAAAAAACTATATTTTTATTTATTTCATTAAATATTCCCAATAATTTAAAAAAATTTAACATTCAAGTTTTAAAAAATTTGAGATTCAAATTCTTTCCCTCCTTGTCTCTCCCCTAAACCTTTGAGAAGGCAAGCAATATGATATTAATTACACAAGTGAAATCATGCAAAACATATTTCCATATTAGTCATGTTACAAAAGAAAACACAAAAACCTCAAGAAAATTAAAGAAAGTGAAAAAAGTATGCTTCAATCTGTACTTTATTCATCAGTTTTCTCTCTGGAGGTGGATAGCATTTTTTATCATAGATCCTTTGGAATTGTCTTGGATCATTGTCTTGAGGAGCTAAAGCTTTCACATTTGATCACCTACAATGTCATTTCTTAATAAAATAAAATTTACCCTTGTGTAGATAGCTTGCTGAAAAATCAACCTTTTTACATCTTTGGACTTCAAAAGAAGGTCAGTCTGACCCTACACAGTCTAGAATCTAGACTTCAAAGGAGGCATGGACAGTAAATAGTTTGACAAATCTAGCAGTAATACTGCAATATTTCTAGTCTGCTCTTTTACGGTAGTTCTCTGGACCTAGAGAGTATGTGCTTGCTGATATGTGGCTAAGAAATCTGGGAGACATATTTACATAGAGATGATGCAGTTCATGAGTCCATGGAAGCTGATATCCTTCATATTAGTCAAAAATAAGTCTGGAGCAGCAACTTCCTTCATTGCTTTCTCTACTTTCTGAGAACACTTCTTCAAGGAGCTTTCCTGATAATTTTCCTTCCAATAAGTTTGCAATCATTTTGCATATATCTTGTATTTACTTATCTGTGAATTTGCTGTGTCAATCTGGGTAAGGGCAAGCTTCTTGAGCACTGGAAACACCTTGCTTTTGTATTTGTATTCCTGATACCTCCTACAGTGCCTGGCACAGAATAGGTACTTAATTAATACTTATTGATTGAATTGTAATGTGGGAGCAATTAGAACCTTGGGAAAAAGAGACTGTCATCTTGATTTATTTGTGGTTGTAAGGAGAATGCCCCTTACAGAAATGGAAACCTCTAGCAGATTCAGTTTGCCCAAAATCAGGGATACTTGGCACCTGGACGTGAAAAATGAACCGGAGGAGCAGTTCAATATCTGATAGAAAACAGGTGCTTGAAGTGCATCTGGTGGCAAGGTTGATGAAGTTATCATGACTGAGATTAAGTGTTTGGAGAGTTGGAGATAGAAGAGGAGAGGAGAAAGATAAAGATATAAAAGGAGGAAGAGACAAATTGATGTGAAGACAAAGGGCCCTGTGATGTATTTTACTCCAACTGGACTAGAACTTGGCTTCTAAAATGCTAGATGGTGTTTTGGAAATTCAACTTTTAGTGCCTCTTTGAAAAAAAAATGGATGTAGGAACCTGAGGGTTCTCATGACTGGCTCAAAAAATAATGCCAGAAACTTTACCAATCCCATGCTAAGATTCATCATCATGGTCTTTGAGATGTCAAGCAATGTCCTGCTGGGCATGTAATCAACACTCAACACCTTCTTTTCCACAATTTGAATCACTGTACTGGAAAGATAGCATAAGGAAGGGAGAGTCACACCCTTCCAAGACTTCCAGTGTAGGAGTAAGTCTTTTTGGGTGATGATTGATACAATGACTGCAATTTAATTTACTCTTTGTTATTTACCTCGCAGGGCAGCTAAGTGGTGCAATGGATAGATCACTAGTCCTGGACCCAGGAAGACTCATTGTCCTGAGTCCAAAACTGGCCTCAAACACTAACTGTGTGACTGTAGGCAAGTCACTTAAGCCTGTTTGCTTCAGTTCTTCATCTATATAATGAACTGGAGAAAGAAATGATAAACACTCTATTATCCAAGAAAACCCAAATGGGATCATACAGAGCCATTCACAAATGGGACAACAATAATAGTAAAAAGGAAAGACTGCTTCAGAAGTTCAGCAAAAAGCTAAGTGTAATCTAGTGGGCAGTGATGGCAAAAAGGGTTATGACTCAAAAGAGATGAACTACTATCTTCACATAGGATAATAAAAAACATGCTGGATTTGGAGTCAAAAGACCCAACATTCAAATTTCACCTCAGATATTTATTAGTTTTGTGACATGTATGAATCATTGATATTCTCGGAACCTTCATTTCTTCATCTGTAATACTATTGTGTGTAAACTTAAGTCCTAGGACTGTTGTCAGAATTAAGAGAGATGATATATGTAAAACACATTGTAAACCTTTAAGAAATAGTTAAAAGCTTCCTATTATTATCATCTGGATATTATATTTCTACTAATAATGCATGTTAAGATTATATGAACATTTTAGTAACTATGTTACACTGGTGCCTCAAATTATACTCAAAGGCAACTAAAATCTAGTTTTTCTCAAAATCATTGCTCTTTAGATAGGTCTTCTCATTTTGTATTTATGCATTTTGTTTTTGGACTTCAAGTACAAGACATCACATTTATCCTTCTTACATTTTATCCTGTTAGATGTGACTCTCTGTTCTAGCCTTTTGGATCACAAGCCATCCTTTCTAGTGCTGTATCACTTGAAAATTTTAGAAATATGCCTTCCATATGTCCATATAAGTATCTGACAAAAATGTTAAAAAGAAGTGAACTAAGGAGAGATTATAATAGCATTGAATTATAGACTGGTCCTTAGGTTGACATTGTTCCATTAAGCAAAACTCTCCGGGTTTGGTCATTTTGATGAGTGACTAATGCAGTGGATTTTACTATCATACAGCTTGTCCACTAGAGGATCATGGAAACGCTGCATATTTGATGGTTATTACATTGCTCAGCAGTAGAAAAAGGCAATAAATTTATCTTGACAATACTTCAAAAAAAGAATATGCCATGAGAATGGGGTATCCTTCAGAAGGTGATCAGTAGATCCTTTCTATCTTTGCTTTGCTCTTTGATTGTAGTATATCTGAAGAGTTTTCATATATTTCTTGAAATATAGTGTCTAGGTTCATTTGTTTTAATTGTGGTTATTTGGAACTCCAGTTATTCTTAAATAATCTCTCCTTTATTTTCTTGGTCAACTGTTTTTATTTTTATTTTTATTTTATTTGCATAACATATGTGTGGGTAATTCTTCAACAATAACCCTTACAAAGCTTTCCGTTACAAATTTTTCCCCCAACTCCCCACCCCTCCCCTAGATGGCAGGATATCCACTACATGTTAATTATGTTAAAATATTGGCAAATTGAATATATGTATACATATTTCCAAACTTGTCATTGTTGTTCAAGAAAAATCTTGTCTACACAAACGATATATCAGATAAAGGAAACACAATGTAAACAAACATCAATCAAGGAGTATGAGAATGTTATGTTGTGGTCCACATTTCACATCCCTCTCTCTGGGTGTATATGGCTTTCTTCAGTGAACAATTGGAGGTGGTTTGAAACATTTCATTGTTGAAGAGAGTCATGTCCATCAGAATTGATCGTCATATAGTACTGTTGTTGCCGTGTATAATGATCTCCTTGTTCTGCTCATTTCACTCAGCATCAGTTCATGTAAGTCTCTCCAGGTCTCTCTGAAATCATCTTGCTGGTCATTTCTTACAGAACAATAATATTCCATAATATTCATATACCATAATTTATTCAGCCATTCTCCAATTGAAGGGCATCTATTCAATTTCCAGTTTCTAGCCACCACAAAAAGGGCTGCCACAAACATTCTTGCACATGTGGGGCCTTTTCCTTCCTTTATGATTTCTTTGGGATATAAGCCCAATAGAAATGCTGCTGGGTCAAAGGGTATGCACAGTTTGATAACTTTTTGAGCATAGCTCCAAATTGTTCTCCAGAATGGCTGTATGCGTTCACAGCTCCACCAACAATGTATCAGTGTCCCAGCCCTCCCACATCCCCTCCAACATTCATCATTAACTTTTCCTGTCATTTTAGCCAATCTGACTGGTGTGAAGTGATATCTCAGGGTTGTCTTGATTTGCATTTCTCTGATCAATAGTGATTTGGAGCACCTTTTCATATGACTATAAATCGTTTTAATGTCATCCTCTGAAAATTGTCTGTTCATATCCTTTGTTGGTCAACTGTTTTTGATAGCTATCTTACATTTCTTCTATTTTTCAAACTTTTAATTTTGTTCTAATATTTCCTGCTGTCTCATGGAGTCACTGACTTCTAGTTTTCAAGGAGTCCAATTCTTGCATTTTTGTTTTTGCTCTTCTAAGCTATTTATTCTCCTTCTAATTCTTTCCTCCAGAGGAAAGGATTTTTCATTTTCTTTCATTTCTCACTTTCATTCATTCTCTAGATATTCATTTTTTTTTTTTTTGCTGAGGCAATTGGGGTTAAGTGACTTGCCCAGAGTCACACAGCTAGGAAGTATCTGAGACCAGATTTGAACTCAGGTCCTCCTGACTTCAGGGCTGGTGCTCTAACCACTGAGCCACCTAGCTGCCCCTATTTGTTAAGTTCTTGCAGAAATCATTTTTTTCCTTTGAGTCTGCTGTTAGTTGTTATAAGATCATTTAATCTTTCTTTTGGCAGATCTCTAGGTCTAGAATCTTTTAAAAAATACTAATCAGTCATTTTAAAAAATCAATACTAAATTGGAGTGTTGTGTCAGAGCTACCTGTACTCCCTGCTGCATTTTTGGATGAGGAAGTCAGTCCTCCTGGATTCCTGTGCTGATCTTAATCTCCCAAGAGTAAAGAAATCCTAGGGATCTCTGAGTTTTAGAACACTGGATCTTTGATATCCAGAATACCTGGATTCACATTCTGGTTTTGCTATTTTGTGTATGACCACAGGCAAACCAATTAGCTTCTCAGCCTTGGTTTCTCTTTCTCAAAGATTTGGGCAACAACACCAGCATTACCTACTTCACAGGTTTTATTTTGTTTTTTGGAGAAAAGTTTTTTTTTTGAAAACATCCACACACACACACTATATATATATATGTATAAATATATATATATATACATATATATATATACTCACATATATACATACGTGCTTTTTATAAAGCTTATAGATTGATCTATTTATAAACATCTGGTTAATGATCACATCCTTTTCACCCTTGAGTGATGGTACAAAATCAAACCAAATTCTGTTTTAGTTGCCTCTTGAAAAACCAAAATTGTGAGTAGAAAAAGATTCTCTTTCTGCCATGTTAGAAAATGAGAATTAGGGAATCTCAGAACATCTGAGCTTCTTTGTTTTGCATCAGGTCCATCTCTGGTCATGCTGGGAAGCTATCCTATGAAAACACTAGTTTTAGTAACAGCCTCTTTTCCTGTTACTCTTGGGCTTCTCACTGATCTCTTAGAAAGTTTTTCGATGGAAGGAGGCATTTACTATGACTTCTCAATAGATTTGTTAGTCATTATTTATTCTAGTGTGAACTTTAAGGTTTTATTTGAGTAGGTATGTGGGAGCTGGGCAATTTGCCCATTGGCTCCTATTCAGTCATCCATCTTGGCTGGAACTTCTGATGGTATAAGAAGAAAAAGATCAAAAACAGTTCTTTGAAAAAAAGTGACTGAGGAGATACTATCAATTATCAACTCATATAGGTAATTTCTCAATACAATAAAAATCTTTATGATAATGGTCTATGTGCACATATAAGGTATCCTTGATGGAAATATGAGCAAAGAACAAAGAACCTTTCACAGATGATTCCTTATGGTGGAATGTATTTTTAGTCACATAAGTAATGTGTAGAAGACATAAAATTCTACTGTTCCTATAGTTCACTGATTTTTTTTAAAGAGGCACTTAGCTCAGTAGAACAAAAGACATTTTTAAAAGTTCTCCTTAAAGCAAGTATCTCTAACTTTTATATTAAAATCACATGTAAAATTTATGACAACTGTAACCAAAGAAAGCTTTCTTCAATGATCCACTGAATATTATCAAGCAAGACATAAAAAAGGGAGATGGATGCTTTTCTAAGGTACATATCAGTGTCTCAGAGGATGTTTTCAACAAAGTCCAAAAAGAAGAGAAATTTCCTATTAATTGGAGGTATTGCTGATATTCACATTTACACATTGTACTTATTGCATTGAATCCCCTGAACAGTTCAGAGCCTCCTCAGAGAAATCTATGATCATTTTCCAAAGATGTGTATAAAAATGACACTGTAGAATCAAAATGCTTAAAAATGTGTATTTCCCAGATTATAACATGCAGTTGGATGGGCAGCCCATTGAGTTAGTCCATAATTGAATAGGAAGAAATTGGACTGGTAAATTATGGGCTGATTTCAGTGATCTCAAGCTGTTCCCTGATACAAAAGCCCATTATCTTAATACCACTAGGTATTCTCCTTATACATCCTTGTGGCAATGAATTATGGACCACCTGTATTTCAGAAGAATCAGAATTGTAGAGACTCAAAGGGCAGTGGAAAGATGCAAAATGAATATGAGCAGGCTGTAACAAATGGCCAACTATAGTTTTCATGAGAAGCAGCATAAAAGCCTGTGGAGACATGTTGTTTGTAGAAGTGGGAAGCTCAGACCATGGAAGTGAGAGGGTAATAAATGAACTGTTTTTCTCATATCTTTAAAAGTCTTCCAGGGCATTTGGTGGCTTATCTAAGGAGGATTTCTTGAAAAACATGATGATCATCTACAATGAGAAATAGGGAATAGATGTAATTTATTTCAGTGGAGGGAATAGCTATGTCAATGAGATCAGTCATTCAAACAAAATACTTATTAAGCACCTACTGTGTTAGAAATGCTGTGTTAGGGCTGAAGTATAAAAAAACAAAAGTACCCTCATGAAACTTACATTCTAATGGAAAAGACAGTAGTGTTAAAGTATCCAAGCTTATAGACAAGAACAACCATCAGAGTTGTCCAGAAATGGAATGCATTGTCTTGAGGTGTGTAGTGAGTTTCCTATATCTAGACATCTTCAGGTGGCATCTTCATGGAATACAGGTGATTCTTAGAGAACTGGATTAGAACAGCCTCTGAAATCCTTGCACCTTCTTAGGTTTACTGATTGTATAATTTAAATCACTTGAAATGAAGAACTTTGTCATTTACATGCAAAGTTGAGTTATCCAAATGGGTCTGAAAATCCCTGAAAAAACCTGAATTCTTAAGAAAGATAAATATTATATGTATACAAAACCCAACACTACACTAGTGGCTATGATACTTTTAATGACTATGAATTTCTCCTTGAAACAAAGGCCCATCTTTTTTTTTTTTTTTTTAACACAATATGCTCCCAGCAATGTTACCTATGTAGAAGTAATGGAAAACCATTAGCCTTTGAATGGCTAATGTCAAAGATTTCCCAAAGGGTGATGGGAAGGAATTTCATTGCCCTGAGCAAGCTACCACACATTATAAAGAAGGGAAAAATATCACCAGTCCTGTGTCAGTTGCAAGGAATAACTGATGGACAGCCCATGGGAGCTGTTGGTATCCATACAGGTACTAAACTACTTCAGCAATTCATCTTTGTACATAAATAACCAAGCTGATCATTCTAAATGATTTCTCTGGTCCAATCGTAGAATCTTAGAATTGTCAGAGACTTTAGAGGCTGTCTAATTTAACTCCCGTTTGAAGAAGGATCATTTCCATGAAACAGGACCTTTATGAAATATTGAGTAGATCTTCAGAAATGGGCTTTACAAGAGGCATGAACAAGAGCACCCAGAATAGGTAGGTATGGATGAATCCTGATTGATGGGGATACTTATGCTGAACTGATACCAGATCCCTTGAAGTTTTGGTGTTTTGATAATGTCAGTGTGGTAATCAGGATATTCCAATGAGGTGGCCCCAGTGGGTAAAAGTGCTGGATGTGGAGTGAGGAAAATAGGAATTAGCATTCCACCTCAGATGCTTACCTGCTAGGAAAATAATTTAGCCCTCCCAATCTCAACTTCCTTATCTGTAAAATGGGAATAATGCTACCTACCTTTCAGGGTAGTAAGGGTTAATTAAAATAAAACATATACAATGCTTTGAAAATCTTAAAGAATTACATAAATGCTAGCAATGATGATGATGATGAAGAAGAAAACCTGAGCTAGCACAGGAAATCTCTACTAGTAGCATTGACCCTATCTAGTGAAATGAGGATTAGAAAGGAAAGGGGCTTCACTGGATTATTGAAACATTTGAAAGCATTCACACTTCCATGAAGCAGCTTTCCTCAATAAGCTACCCTAGATTCAAAGTACTTTGTAGATGTATAATTCAACTCAAAGCCTTAGCTCATGAACTTCTTTTGATGTATTTATATTTGCCAGTCAGAGGGCACATTCAGTTCAAGGTAAAAATATTTAATGAAATAGCACAGTAAGGAAAATAAAGACAGAACATTTCTCTCCCATTTCCCCCCTTTAAATAAAGGTCATAAGGATAGGAACTCGATCTATGATTTTACTGATTTAAAGAACTCCTTGGTGAGGAGATTCCCTCTGCCAATGTCGGTCAGCAAATTTTCTGCAACTTATAGTCTTAGAGAATCATCTAAAATAGCCAAGGATTGTCTAGGATTTTACTACCTGGTATTGTCAGAAATGGTACTTGAAAGTTGGTATCCACCCTCTGCAAATACATTTGATACACATAAGACACATATAACAGAGGCACACACACACAGAGAACATATGAGCCCAGGATACACGTATTGTGTGGAAAGGCAACTTTTGCTTCTGATACTCTAGGATTGCTATTGTCTTCTGATGAAATCATGCTGTTCCCACTGTTGTTTTCCACTGGTCCTGTTATTAGTGCTTTGAGCTTCTCTGCTGGCTCTAGGTAATGCTGCTGTGCATATGATTTCAGAATTTCTCTTCACTACTAGTTGCTGGTTTCAGCAGAAGTTTTCAGTTGAGGTGTACTCTTCCCTACAATAAGAAGAATGGGATTTACTACCTCTCTTTTATCATGGGGCTTAGAGGATTAAACTTCAGTTCTTTCCATGAGAGAGGCAAACCCCTCATGAACCATCAGTAGACTAGGAAGAAACATATAACTGCTTTGTCTCAATAATAAAAGAAATATGTTTATTTTGAGACTCTTGGCTGGGTATAACTTACCTCTCTAGCTGGAGAGTCTTAGTCTCCAGATGCTGAAGCTTGTTTAGAGACTGCAGATCTATTTTTGAACCTCTTTCTTGCTCAGTAGAATCATCTTCTCTATCCCAAGACTATATCTGACTTAGGGTTAAAAAGCCCTTGTAATACCCGCTATTTCATTTACAATTGCCTACCTATATTTCCCTCAAATTATTTTAGGAACATCCTTCTGAAAAAATCTTAAAGGGCTACTTGGGTCTGATATCCTATATAATTTTTTTTTCACATGTTTTCTCATTCCTCAAGATCCCTTGGCTCTTCCATAGAAAGGAAATATACATAGCTATAGGAATGAGTGGTGGGGTGGGATGAGAAAAAGAAATAAGAACAACAAAAAAATCCTCTCAATCCTTCATTACAAATTCCTTCTTTATGTACATATGGCTGAAAACAAGAGCCCTGGTCTTTCCTACATTTTGCTTAGGCAACTCTGTTGTAATAGATTCCAACAAGCCCAATATCAACACAGTCGATGTTCCCTTCGTTTCAATTACCACAAATTTCAGGTTAAAATAATGGAAGTTAAGGCTAGTAGGTACCATAGAAGTCCTTTAGATCCTAAGTGAGGAAACAGGCCCAGGAAGAAAAATTGATTTCTTGAACATCACATAAATATGGAAGGGGAAGTTTGTTTGCTTGCTTAGAGGAGCTTCCTTTCTCCATATTCAAGATCTGAATTTGAGGAGAACAGAGATAAGGTCCCTCTCGGTCTGGATAAACAGGTAGCTTTGCTTCCTGTGCCATTGACGGAATCACAACGTTTAGAGCGGCAAAAGACCCTTTCTCTTACAGAAGAAGGAACTCAGGGGCTGAGATGGGGAGAGACTTGTTCTGCAGCATGGAAGGAGCAGAGAAAGCGGGCTGTGGGGTCCTGGCAGGGGTGGTGGCCCACAGTAGAGTTTGAATTAATGAGGTTTTCTTCCATTTTCTCTGGTCCAGGGCTCTAGTCATATCCTCATGGCAAACTAGGAACTCAGAAAGGCGATTATCTCCTAAGGAATAAGTGACTGGCATGTGATAGAATCTGGTTCAGATCAGCAGCGGAGAGATTTTATTTCTAAGAAAGTATGACTTGGGGAGAAGATATATGTCACTGGCCAGCAAGCTGAAGCAAAGTGGAGGGGGAGGGTCCTTTCTTTTTCTTTTTAAATACTGTACTAAGCTCAGTTCTCACATCAGCATTCTATGCCAAAATTCGCTTTGGCACAGCCAAGATTGCCTTGGCAAACAATTTTAATTTCCCGAGAGCGACTTCCTGGTTCTTAATTAGTCCTTTCATTCTAACACTCGATGTCTATATTTAACTGCACTCTCTTAGTGGCCTCCTAGGTGCTGCCAGGACTTTCAGAGGAGAAAGGAACTGAGTCTGCATGGGATTAAGGCTAAGCAAGTAGAGATTGAAGGTGGTTATGGTCATAATTGAGCCCCTTCTCTAGATCCCGAAATTCTGTTGATGGGAGAATGCATGTGAGGAGCTGAACTATCCAGATTGTTTACTGTTGCTGCCCCAAGTTACTGTATCATTGCTCACAGCTCCCTTGTCAGGAAAGACAAGATGATCAGGGCAGACCTAAGATGCTCTTACCCTGAGCCTGACAGCATGGGAGAAGGAAAGAGAGTCAGTGAAAGTGCATAATGATTAAGTGCTCTGTGAACTTGAGAAATAGTGAGAGAGAATGGACAGGGAGCTAACTTTCCCAGAGTCTTGTCTATGTATATGTATATAATTGTGTATGTATACATTTATCATCACACACACATATACACACATACATATGTGTATATATGCATACACACATGTGCACATATACATATGTGTATGTATATGCACATATACATATGTGTGTGTATACCTATATATACAGCATATGTATACTATATATATACATTATGTGTATATATATATATATATATATAATATTAATTAGTTCTAGGACTTGAACATGGTTCTTGAGTTGAGAATCCAGAGCTCTTTCCATTGAAATTTGAACTGAAAGGAGGAATAGTTGGGAATTCTTTGGGGAGAAAGTGAGAATTGGGGAATAGGGAGAACAGGGAGGGGTATAACAGGAAGAAATCTGAATCTCATAAGCTCTAGACTTGAAAGATCTTGAGGTATCTCCTTCTCCCTCCTGAACAAGTCTTGCAGATGAAAGTAAGGGAAAGGAAAGTGTTATACCCATTTTCCTGCCTGAATGATTTAATTAAATTTCAATCAACAATCATTTATTAAACACCTATTGTATGTTGGGCTGCAGCCTAGTTGTTGATGATACCAAATCAAAATTAAATCCTCTGCCCTTAAGGGACCCTGTAATGATACCTAAGGTATACTTAGGTATAGATAGACTTGGTTGGTAGCAACTATTGCAAAAATAATAATGGATTTATATACTATGTTAATATTAGCAAAGTACTTTAGATACATTATCTTATTTCACTATCACAAAAACCCATGAAGTCGATTCTGAAGATCTTGTTATCCCTATTTTCCAGGTAAGTATATGAGGCTGAGAGAGGTCACATGATTTACCCAATCAGGGTTCCACAGTGGTAAGTGTAATACTTGATATTAGTGATCAGAAGGTCATCAGCTGAGGTTATCTCTGCTTTTATATCTTCAAAGAATCTCATGTGATAATGATAGGACAATAGCATAAAACTACTAACTGTATAGTTCTGGAATAAAGACCAGAGGTTGTCATAGCTGCCCTTCTTTCTCTCCAGTAATAATGTATGTAATTATTGGTTAACAATTGTAAGAATATAAATTCTTTCAATTGCTGAGAGCTGTTTTTTTTTTTTTTTACTTTGGTATTCCTAGCACCTACCTAAGTGCCAGTGTATAAAAAGTGCTTAATAAAGGCTTGCTCTTGATTTAGATTGGATTGCTGGATTGTGGAACTGCCTGATGAGGAAGATAATAACAGAATCTAAGAGGTAGAAGGGCCCTCCGATATTATGCCACCCTGAAGAAAAATCTAGCTAATGAATATCATCTGGCCTTTGTTAGACAGATCAGCACAGAAGAAAAACATGGCACTTGTGAACAGTTCTAATTGTTAGGAAGTTTTTCATACTTTAAGACAGAAATCTGCCTTTTTGCAGCTTTTACCCAATGTGCCTAATTCTACTGTCTGGGGCCAAGTAAATCAGATTTTTAATCAAAGGACCAGAGTTTAAATTGTGACTGATTTATTCTTTGTATAGTAGATCTCCACAGGTTTAAACTTTAATTTCTTCCCCTTTAAAATGAGAGGTCTGGATTAAGTGATCTCTGAGATTTATTCAAGATCCTGCAGTCACAATTCCTCCAGTTTCTGGGGAAGTATTTCCTATCACAGGGTAGCTAGGTGGCCTGTGGACAGAGTGCAGCACCTGCAGTCAGCAAGACATATCTTCCTGAGTACAAATCTGGCCCCAGACCCTTACTAGCTATGTGACCTTTGTCAAGTCACTAACCCTGTTTCCTCAGCTTCCTCATCTGTAAAATTAGCTAGAAAGGAAATGGCAAGCACTCCAATATCTTCAGCACATGGGGTCCAAATGGGGTCACGGAGATTTGGACACAACTAAAAATGACTAAACAACAACAATAAAAAGATTAATTCTAGCCCTCAGTATATGTAGTATGTTTTATAGACCCTGAAGTTAGAAGGAACCTCAGAGATCATTTAGCCCAAACTCTAGATGGCCACTAGGGTCCTGTGCCTCTCTCATGCTCAGAGACTGTTCTGATATCTCCCCCATTGATGGAGGTGATTGAGAGGAGGAAAAAGTAGAGTTGGAGATACATGGAGGAGGGAAACACCTCAAATAAACTTTACCAGCTTTCCCATGTTGCTGAGAATTGACCCTATAAGACAAGTGATGACTGAGTCCATAATACACTTCAATCTCCTGCTTCCATGCTTATGTCCCCCAAGTGGAGAGAGTTCTTTCCTCAGTTCTGTCTCTTGGAATCCCTACTTCTTATCAAGACTCAGCTAAAGTGGCAACTCCTACATGGTATTTCCTGATTTCTATGTATCTTACCCTCAATTTCAGGGAACTTCCCTCCAGATTGCTGTGTATTTATTTTTCATATTTATGTTTTTGTTTTATACTTATTATTTATATTTATATTTTACATTTATTTTTGTATGTGTATCTAACAATAGGTGCTGTGTTTAATGCTGGGTCTGGGGTGTTTACTAACCTGCCAGAAAATAATCTCTCAATTCTAGGTTCAACTGAATGCTGGGTTCAGTCTTAAGAGAGCCTGATCTCAAGAAGAGTGGTCATACTTTCCAATATAGAAATAGGTTTTGCATGATTGCACATGTATAATCTATATCAAATTGCTTTCTGTCTTAGGAAGGAGGAAGGGAAAAGAAGAAAGAAGAAAATTTGGAAATCAGAATTTTATAAAAAATTAATGTT
Source organism: Myrmecobius fasciatus (assembly GCA_023553655.1). Taxonomy (NCBI): domain Eukaryota; kingdom Metazoa; phylum Chordata; class Mammalia; order Dasyuromorphia; family Myrmecobiidae; genus Myrmecobius; species Myrmecobius fasciatus. The sequence goes on from JAJPUD010000363.1 coordinate 731,920, forward strand.
AAAAATTGTTTTACCAGTATATAGAAAAATAACTACCTTATTAAAAAGTGGTCATACTTTTTTCATTGTCTCTGGTTCTTTTTGTTCTATTCCTAGAATCTCGGAAAAATCACTTAGAATTTAGATATGAACAATTCATATTTAGGGACTTCTCCAAAATGAAGATGCTACTTAATGGAGAATGTACATTAGGCATAAGAAAATTAATAATTTCTTCCATATAAAAGAAATGTGTAAATTGTAACAGATTCATAAACACCCACTGATAAAAGACATCAAGTCAGGTGGGGATGGGGAGTCATACTTAAAACATTAGAACCTGGGGTATTTAGTGGGTCTGAAGAATAAGCATTTCACTTTCACCTCAGCTTTGCACTGTCTAAACAACTTCCTTAACTTTCATGTCTTCTGTCAGGACAGACCAGAACTTAAGGCTTATCCTCTCTCAGTGGATATTTTCAGCTCTAAAAAGCATTATGTATGGAGCTCCTCCCATAGTGCAATGTGCATTAATTGAAGAATTCAGGAGTTCTCAAATTCCCTAGACAGCTAGTGGCTATCTCTCATGGGTCCTATTCAGTCACTTATACTCAAGAAAAGAAACATAAAGCAGGAGAGGCTGGTAGGGTCTGAATCAGCCTCAGGCATACGTGGGCAGCAAATGCTCTCAGCTATCAAGTGCAATTAACTGTCATAGACTTTTGGACTGGAGGAATTTGTTGGGGAGGGAAAAAAAAGCATCTCACAAAAAGTTCCAGAGAGAATTCCACACTGCATACTCTGGAGAGAGAAAAAAGACAGGAAGAACAGAAGTTGCTTTTTGTTTTGCCCAGAAAATGGTTCTTTCTGGTTCAATGGCTGATACAAGGATTGTCTTGTCATCTGAAATTATCAGGTCCATTAGTGCTGAACCAGATCCCATGTGGCCCACCAAAAATGTTTATAAGGAAGTTCAGCCTAGCTCCACACACCCACTCCCTGTTACACATTCTAACCATACCACTTGGGGTTGAGAAAGAGGCATGAGAATTTTGAAATTATTCCCAATATACCTGTTCCCATTATGTGTTCCTCCTTTCCGACAAAGATACAAGTTCCTTGAGACTAAAAATTGATTTTCATTTTTATCTTGCTTATCTCCAGTACCTATTAAATTTTGTTGGGTACTTTCAATCTATCTGAATCTTTGTGACTCCATCTGGGGATTTTTCTTGGCAGAGATACTGGAGTAGTCTGCTTTTTCCTTCTCTAGCTCATTTGACAGATGAGGAAACTGAGGTAAACAGGGTTAAGTGACTAGCCTAGGGCTAGTAAGTATCTGAGGTTGGATTTAAACTCAAGTAATGCTTAGTAAATGCATGTTATTAAATTGACTCCTCCATAACCTAAGTGATTATATCCTACCAGTATGGTTCTGGCTTGTGGAACTTAGTTGTAAGGAATATGACTACAGATAGAGAATTCTTAGTTTTGGATCTTTGGACCTTTGAGGGAGAATATATTTCAGGGAGTTCATAAATTTGTCTGGGGGAAAGTTGCATTTTTATTTTCACTGACTTCTAACTGGAATTTAGCATTTATTTCATTTATAAATGTAGTCAACACAATAATATCAGTTTTATCATATTACCAAAGGGGTACATGATACACCCACAAAATGTGAAGAACCCTTGCTATAGATAAAGGGCTACTGTTCCCAGTAATTGTGGGTAAGGTTGAATCTTTTGCATTTTCCAGGAGAATTTGGCATTTGTCTTAGTGGCCAGTCCCCAGGCTGGACTCTTTGCTTTGTCTTTCTTGTTTTGCTGTGACTCAGCTGGATTTTCTGTGCTGTGCTTTCAAATGCTAGCAAGGTAAATGGAAATAAAGACAAATCTATGTCTGTTCTCCTCAGATTCTAGGCCATTTCAAACTTTCCCAATTTAAAGCATTAACCTGGGTGACTCTGAATCCCTAGATTCAAGGAATGGTGCCAAAGAAATCTCATTAACTGACAATTTCATCATTTTCTTCTACTGGCCTCTTTGGGAGTGAGGACATCAGCCTTCTTAGGCACCTCTTCTTTAAAGCCAGAAGGTTTCCCCCCCAAAATCTAATACAAGTAAATGGAGGAAAACAGCCTTCAATGTTAAAGCTATTTTGAGTTTCCTTAAGACAGATCATACTTAGCTACATTTCTCTCTTTTGATTTCAACTCTTGCTGGCAAAAATCTTGTTATTTAAGGGGGAAAAATCACATATTTTTAAAGGTAATTTTGACATCTAAGATTTAAGAAAGAAAAAAAATCAAATCCATCTGTAACCTGGATTGCCCTCTTGCTATGTAAATCATTATGCTTTTTTTTTAATCATCATGTCCCACCTATGTTTGATACCTTAGATACCTTTATGCAACACCTTAGTACAGTTTAGAATTCCTGGGAACTATCTCCCCTTATTGCAGATGAAGAAAAATATTAAGCCCACTGCAATTATTTGCATTACTCCTGTAAAATAAGACTGGTGAGATACCTTTAATAATACAATCAAGACAAAGGCAAAAAGGGAGGGGAAAGGCCATTTCAGAAAGAAGAACCATTTGTCTGTTGCAGAATTCATCTGGGTATGATATGGGTTGCTGCAGACATAAAACTGTCTCAAGTCTGGCTTCAGGGTTTGAAAATATAAAATATTCATGGTGTATAATTTTGCATAATTTGTTTAGCTACTGAGACATAATTTAGTTATTTGGTGCATGAATCCATTGGAAGATCTAAAGAAGGGAAAAGAGTGGATTTTTCTGAGCAAATCCCAGCATGGGTAAAAACACAGACAAGGTGAACATATGCTAGTGGATGATGCCATGTTGAGTATGTATGCATGCATGGGCAGAAGAATGCATACATACATACACACATGGCATCTGTTTCTCATTTGTTTCCTTACATAAAGTGAGATTGTTCTTATCAGCTACTTAATTCCATTGGATATTTGATGGCATAAAGAAATTTCATACAAACACAAAAAGAAAAACCTAGAGAAATGGGATTAAGTTACAGCATAAGAGATTTTGATTATAGTTCACTATGAGGATAAACTCTTTTACTTGTGAATAGTATAAATTCTGACACTGTTGAATGCATCCATTCATTCACTCTGGGCAAAGGAGTGTCTACTTTGTGGACAGCTCTCTGTTTAGCATGGAGGAGGGTATAAATAAAAGATACAACTCCTACCCTTGAGGTGTTTACAATCCAGTTAGGGAAACAAGACTTACATTGAGAAACAAGTAGAGAAGAGTTCAGGATTTTAGGATTTCAGCTCTGAAAGAATCTTCAGAAAACACCTAGTACAACCCTTAGCAATAAGTCAAGCTACAGAATACTGAACAAATGGTTATCCAAACTCTATTTGAAGACCCTTGCTGGGGTAACTTACCAAATTTCCAAGGCAACTGATTCTACTTTGCTATAGCTCTAATTGTCATAAGATTTTTTTTCCTGATAGCAAGTCTAAATTTGCATCTTGATAACATTCACCTAATAAGTTCTAGTTTTGCCCTCTCATGCCAAGAATCAATTAAGCAACTAGCATTTACTAAGGAGAGAGAGAAAAAGAGAGAGACAGACAGAGAAACAGAGACAGAAAGGAATAGATAAGCAGGTAGATAAGTAATAGATAAATAGGAAGACAGATGAATTGATAGATAGATAATAGATAGATAATAATAATGAATAGGTAAATAAACAGACAGGTAAGTAGACAGATGAATGGATAGATAATAAATAGATGGACAGGTAGGTAGTCAGACAGATGAATGGATAGATAGGTAGACAGATGAATGGATAGATAGATAGGTAGACAAATGAATGGATTGAAAGATAGATAGATAGATAGATAGATAGATAGATAGATAGATAAAAGCATAAAATATTTATTAAGACTGTATTAAATGGGGGTGGCTAGGTGGCACAGTGGTTAGAGCACCAGCCCTGAAGTCAGGAAGACTTGAGTTCAAATCTGGTCTCAGACACTTCCTAGCTATGTGACCCTGGGCAAGTCACTTAACCCCAATTGCCTCAGCAAAAAAGCAAAAAAAAAAAAATAAAGAATGTATTAAATGCCAGGCATTGGGTTAGCTTCTGGGCATATAAAGACAAAACTAAAACAGGGTCTGTCCTCAAAGAACTTACATTCTATCAAGGGAAACAACATGTATACACACACATATATACATACATACAAAGACAAAAAATAAGTAAAGTGACTAACATAATTTGCAGAGATAAGCTCCTAGCAGCTCGAGCACCAGGTAGGCATCCTATAAGAGCAAACATTAGGATGGAGGCTTAAAGGAGGGATTGTAAGAGGAGGAGGTAAAGGGGGATTGTATTCTAGACTTTGGGTACAGGCTTAATAAAAGTAGAGAGAGATGGAGAGTTGTATGTGAAGTAAATGGTCTGGCTAGGACATAGAGTATGTAAAGGGGAGTTATGTGTTATAAATTTGGAAAGATACGTTGTGAAAAGCTTTAAATGCCATCCAGAGGAGTTTGTATTTAATACTAGAAGCCATTCTGAGGCAGCCTAGTTTACTGAGGCTGTTGGGGAAGGAACCTGGTGAGACTTTTAGGAATATTATTGTAGGAGTACTATGGAGAATGGATTGGAGAAGAAAGACTTGAAGCAGGAAGACAAAGAAGGAGGGTCTTGAAAAAGCCCAGAGGAAGGATAATGAAGACTGATCTGGGGTGGACATGGGAGAGAAGAAAAGAATACATAGACGCAAGAGATATCACGAAGGTAGAATCAATAAGACTTGTCAAGTTATTGGATCCGTGGGGCAAGGAGACTAAGGAGTTGAGGATTAGAAATACTTAGAAATGACTATGGCAGAAATTTAGAAGTTAGGAAAAGGTAACAAGTTCTGATTTAGTCAGACATTTGAGGTGCTTATAGGACATGCAGTTTGAAATAACCATTATGCAGTTGGTGATGTTGGAGACTGGAGCGCCAGAAAAACCCGCAGCTGAATATATGGATCTGGGCGCCCTCTGTCTAGAAATATTAGTTAAATCCATGGTGATTGATGAAATCTCCAGAAAAGGGCAAATAAAGAAAGAAGTATAAAGGGCCAAGGATAGAGCAAGGAAATCCAGTCTTAGTTTCTCTAGTTCTTGTCAATACTTAGAGAAATATTAAAGAGAACAATGTCTTTCTATCTCATCTTTCTCCCCTCCTCTGTGTCAAATCTTTTCTTCTCCTGTTTAAACATTTCTGGTTCCTTTTATTTATTTTCATATGGTGTCATTTCTAAATCTCTATACACCACACACATATATATATATAAAGATATATACATATGCATATATTTATATATATGCATATGTATATATCTTTTTGGATACCAGTCAGCTCATCAACATCCTTCCTAAAATGGCCTTGAGCTAAAAAAATAGATTACATATATGTATATATTTATATATATATAATAGACATATTCTTATGTGTGTATATGTTTATGTACATATGTGTGTATATGTGTGTGTGCATTAAGGGATGTGTTTGTGTATATTAAAAGGAAGATTATGGATTGAAAGCTGACATAGAACTTAAAGGTTAGATTGACACAATACTTACAGGTCTTTAATCCAATTCTTTTGTTTTATTGATAAGAACAATGAGACCATGAGAGTTTAAGTAATTTGTCCAGGGATATCTAGTTACTAAGTAGGAGATCCAGGATTCAGACCCAGATCTTCATTCTGAAAAGGGGAGTTAGGAAAGGCTTCAAAAAAGAAGCGAGTTTTGGGTTAAACCTTAAAATAAATGTAGGATTTGGTTTACACAAAGAAAGAATAGTTTTCCTGGCAAGAAATATAGCATAAAAGATGATACAAAGGGATGGATGATAGTGGTATCGGAAGGAAATTATAATAGAGAACAGATTAAAAAGAGTAGAGAGCTAATCAGCCTTAGGATATCTAACTTTTCTATTTCAAAGGGATCCTAGGGATTGTCATTGTATCCCCATTATTTTAAAAAAAGGGACTAGAGAGAAGGACATATTGAAGATATCACAATCAAATTGGAAATAGACACCATGAGAGAACAAATAATCATCAAAAAAAGAATTAGCATCTAATAATAAAAAAAACAACAGCAACTTGACATGTAAGCAAAATGAAATTGTGTAAGTACAAAATCTACAATCCCAGGAAAATGCTTCCAGTTGTGGAGCTGATGTGATCCTTGAACACTGTTCCAGGAAAATACAGTGTCTAACTGATTCTATCTTACGGGAAAGGACTGAACATATTCCACCCTAAAACTGAGTCTGTTTTCCAAAGACCAATACAGCTGAGTGTGAAAGGGATCATCACTCACACACAGGCCATTTGTGATGAATTCTTTGGCCATGGCAATCTCTGAAACAGATAAAAATACAAAATGGTGCTCACTTCTGTGTGGCCCCTTCTATTGCTGCAGTATATTGGTGGTTGAACAGCAGAAAAGGCAGAGGATGCTAAGAATCACAGATTTTAAGTATCTATAAATTCAGCTGTTGGCATTCTGTGAGAAATTTGACTGATCAATGATATACTATTGGAAAAACTGAATTATATCAATCTTAACTTTTTCCACTATGAATTAAACCAGAAGAAATTGTTGCTACGATAAATGGAAGGATTGTTCACAGATTCCCTTTAGAGAGACAAAGAAAGAAATTGGAAGAGTTGATTTTATTATGTGTCCAAATGCAACTAATTTGGTCACCATTTGAGACAGGCTCAATATCCAGATGCTGATAAGTATTTTGAGGAAAAAAAAAACCTCACTATGAAAGTAACTGCAGCTTATGTGTTAACATCCTATAGAAGATGAAGAGGTAAAGGAAAAGAGCTCAATAAGATTCTCTATATTGAATCAACAGATTATTGGATACTTAATGACTTTAAATCAAAAATAAGAGTAGGTGAGGATGGTAAGAAATATATTGGAAACCTGGAACAAGAACAAAGAATATGAAAGGCTTGTAAACAGTATAAAAGACCTATAACAATATGTTGTGAGTGCTTTCATAGAGAAAATAATAGGTATTAGCGATGGTGAGCACCGAATAACAACACAAAAATAAAATTGGTTATATTTTTTAAAATAGGAAATAACAGTACAATATGGGACTCATTCTTGAATAATTTATATGTATCCATCCAGAGCACAAATTTTCAGATGAAAGATTAAAAGTTAGACTAGATATAGTGACATATGCCTGTAATCCCAGTTACCGGGGAACTGGAGACTAGTGTCTCTTGAGCTTAGAAATTCTGAGTTAAAGTGGGCTACCCCAACTGGGTGTCTTCCTTAAGATTGTCAGTAATAAAGTAAGTTCTTAGGAGTAAGAGTGGCTACCATGGTTCCTGGGAAGAAGCAAAACAGCCCAGGTAAGAAGTGGAGCAGGTCAAAGTTCTTTGACTATAAATAGTGAGATTGTGTCTGTAAGTAGCCCTTATATTTCCAGTCTGGACATGATAGGAAGACTCAGTCTTTAAAAAAAAACATAGCTCTTCTCAGCAACAAGTTTGCTTTCTTATTATCCAAGACAATTTCAAAAAAACTCATGATAGAAAATGCTATCCACATTCAGAGAAAGAACTATGGAGACTGAATGCAGATCGAAGCATATTATTTTCCCTCTTTATTTTTTCTTTCTTGTGGTTTTTCCCTTTTGTTCTGATTCTTCTTTCATAACATGACTAATGTGGAAATATGTTGAACATGATTGTACATGTATAACCTATATCAGATTTCTTCCTGTTTTAGGGATGGAAGAGGTAAGGGAAGGAAGAAAAATTCGGAACTCAAAATCTTACAAAAATAAATATTGGAAACTATCTTTAGATGTTATTAGAAAAAACACTATTAAGTACAAAAAAGTTAGAAAACTAGCAGTGAGAAGAAGATATGGCATGCAACTGAAACAATTCAATCCTAATCTATTCAAGTAAGCTATTAATAATAAAAATGTCAATAAAATACAAATGAGACAAAAGGTCATGGGTATGTGAGAAATCACATAGTCCAATCTTCTCATGTTCAAATGGAGAAATTGTGCTCCAGGGAAGTAGAATGACTTATCTCAGGTAACAGAACTCTGATTGGAACAAAGGGTCCTCTGATTCCAAATTCAATGTTCTTTCCATTTTACCATAGCAACATTCCCTGTTATGTGTTTATTACTTCTCATGTACATAATGATAATCTCATTCTTCTCTCTTCTTCTTTCCCTTTTTAAAAGTCTTTCTGCACTAATAATAAATCAATAAAAATTCAGAATATTAAAAGATCCATGATTTGAGCAGTGTAGCTGGTCCTTCAGGAGAAAATATTATAGATAATCATATTTCTTTGATGCTTAGTAAGATGGTCTTTGGGAGCTGCTGTGCATAAAAACCCAAAACTTCTCTACTTAGTGGTTACGACCTGGTGGTGAGCTTCAATGTGGACCAGACTGGTCCACACCATAGATAGATGTTCATTTGCAATACCCAAAGTCTTTCTAACTTGGCAGTTCTTCCTAGAGTATGTGTTGCTCTGGTATAGCTGAGAACCCAAAGTCATCTCTATGACAAGAAGACTTAAGTAGAGAATATTCTTGTTGCTCTTGATTGTTCTTCATTTTCTAAGAGCACTAAGGCACCATAAGATGTCTTGACTATCACTTGAATGGGTATAAGTGAGGCAGCTTCACTCTTCCAATTCCAATTGAACTGAAGTTCAATGGCAATTCAAAAGTCAGGCTGACTGGAAATAACCTGGGATGCAAGAGATGAACTTGGCATTTGTGAACTCTGACCAAGCTCTAAGCATTTTGCAGGGTCTGCTTCAGCCACCTTCATGGACACCAGAACAATTCAAAGAACATTCCCATTTCTTCCCCTTTCCTGCCCATGATTTTATTTGACTCTCACAATCCAGGTCTTTGGCCTCTGGAGGTTGTTTTTCTACCAATTAATTTTAATTCAATTTAGCAAATATTGACTCAGCTCCTACTATTCTAGGTAGTAGACATTGTGCTAGGTATTGAGAGTATAAAGATAAAAAGAAAATAACCAACAAGTTTGCTTTCTACCAGAGGGAAATAACAGTTAATTGTTTTTCCCTTTTTTCTCAGATCTGTGACTTTTTGCTTTAGAGTATTCTGGGTCCTTCTTCCAGTGCAGATCAGCATCTACTTTTGTAATTTTTAGTGTTATAGATTTGCCTGGGGGAGGGGAGAAATTGATACCTTGGTCATCACATATCCAGAATGTCCCAGAGATAGGACTTAATCTAGATCTTCCTGATTAGAGGCTGACATGATCCACAATGCCTCTTATGTGCTCAGATATGTAACAAAAAATAAGAAAAAAAATATATTTTAAAAAAATCAGGACAAGAGTAGGAACACTTGGTAATAGGGGAATCAGGAGGCAGCAGCGGAGCTGACTTTTGACACAGAGGTGAAGAGAGATGGAGAGAGGGCAATGAGATGTCATGTACTGAAAAGATGAGATCAGTCAGTTTGTCAGAAATGTGGCTGCGCAAGGAGTGGGGCACAGGGGGTGGGGAATTATTGTGAAATATATCTGGAAAGATTGGTTTGGAACCTTCCCATTCTTGGGCTGCCCAATTTGGATCATTCTACTAAACAAGTGTTTACCCTAAAGAAATGCTCTCAGCCTGGGGCTGTGACTAATGTTCCAGATTACATCAGATTTGTAAAGCAACACCTTCTATGTCTTGAAGGAAAATCTTTCCCCAAATTATACTTCTCTGAAAGGTACACAGTAATAACACACCATGTGGGCATAGAAAATTGTATTGCAATTGGATACATTGAATAATGTAATGTTTCAACAATGCCCAAATGAATGCCATTATTAAAATACCAGGGCAGATCTAAAAAGTTACATTAAAATCACCATGGGCATGCATTAAGACCCCCAAAATAACAAATACTGGATTCTTTACAACTCCATGGTTGCCACCCCTTACCTCCTCTCCCTTCTCACATTCAACTCTTACAATCTATAATCCATTTACCAGTATGACCCCCAACTCAGCTCAGGAGTCTCACAATGGCAAAGACTTAGTCTCTTCCACTCTACTCACAGAATCAAATTCAAAACATTTACTAAGTACCTACTGTGTTCCAGACACTTGGGATTATACTGGTAAAATAGGAAGATGAAGCATTTGTCTTTAATGAGTTTCTCCCTTCCAATAAAATGTTTATACAATCATCAGTCTTACCTGCTCCTTGGAAACTCCTTAACACAGTCAACATTTCCCCAATTCCCATTTCTTACAATTATTTTTTGTTCACTTCCCTCTCTATCCCGTTCCCAGCTCCTAGCATAGGGGTTTTCCTTCATTGTCATTTCCTGTCATTCAATCTCTTAGTCCTTATCATTTTCCCTCTACATAAGGTGGTCGAGTACTGAAGTCTTTCTTTGATGCTTCATAGTATGGAGTAGCTCTGAATTCCCTGCAAGTTATTCTAGTGGAGGCCAAACTATGACCTGTCTTACTAATCTTAGGAATACTCTGAATAAATAATAATAATAACTAGCATACTATATGCCAGGCACTGTGCTAAGTGCTTTACAATTATTACCTCATTTAATCTTCACAGCAATCCTGAGAGGTAGATGCTATGATTATCCCTATTTTACAGATGAGGAAACTGAGGCAAAGAGGTGTTAAGTGAATTGTTCAGGGTTACACAGCTAGTAAATATCTGAGAAAGGATCTAAACTCAGATCAAATACCCAGGAATAGATAGCTTTACTTGGATATCTGAGGTCAGAGAGGCTCACCTCCAGAAAATTGGTGATGAATAATTTTGGAAACCATAGCAACTTATGAAGGCTGTCTCATAACTTTGCAAAAAAAAAAAAGGCAAATATCAATGGAAGTAGTAAACCACACTGGTGAAAGCATGGCTACCTTGAAGTGTTATTAGTATATTAGTAGTTAGTTTATTAGTATATTAGTATATAGTATTATTAGTATATTAGCATATAGTAGTTGTGGGGTCCCAAACAGAATATTCCCTCAGAAGAATAAAGCAAAAAAAAAGTCACTCCCTGAAACCAAACTTAATAAGAATGAACAGAGAATGAATGCCATTAACAATCAACAAAAATAACTTGCTCAAAGAGGCATTTATCGTGAATATCTTGCAGATGGCTCATCAGGGAGATCTCAAATTTTGAGATAATTATTTCAAGGTAAGCTATAATCTTAGAAAATATGACACCAGCAATAATAATAATAGCTCTAATTTATCTGGTATTTCAGGGCTTGGATTGGACTTCTGATTTCATTAGATTAGGGAACTCCCAGAAGAGGAAATGCCTATGAATACAGCAATTGATATCTTCTCTATACTTAGAGTCTTAGAGAATTGATTAAATTGTCCAGGGTTATATACTGCTAATATGTGAAAGGCAAGACCAGAAGGCAGGTTTTCCTGGCTCCCTGATTCCCTCTCTATGCTACCTCTATCATTTTACAACTTACTTTCCTTAAAGTAAATTTATTTTTCATAAAAGGAAGAAAAAGATTATACAAGTATATAATTGATAGTCTGGCAGCAGTATTCTGGTCTACTTAAAGTAGGGACTATTAGTAAATGTATAATAATCATCTTCTCCTCTTTCCCCCCAAAAGTAAGGTAAATGGTACATATGCACAAACTGAGTCTCATGGAAGTCCAATGATTTGTCCATGGCCACATAGCCATAATTAAAGGTGGAACTCAAATTGAGATCCTCTGACACCGATTCTAGTGCCTTCCTCACACCAATGGTTTCCATTTTTTTTTACAAGGTTCTGGAAAACCACATATAAATACATGAGAAACCCAGACCTGAAGTCAGAAAGAAAAGTTCAAATGCCATTATGCTTACTAGATGTGTGTCCCTTAAGTGGGTAACAAACTTTGCTTCAGTTCTCTCAATAATAATAACACCAACTTCCCAAGGTTGCTGCGAAGGTGAAATGAAATAATACTTATAAAGCCCTTTGCAACTTTAAAGTGCTATATGAGTGTTAATTATTATTATTATTATTATGGGCTTTTTTGCCCTCCTGTTATTTTATATTGGTTACCCTTCTGAAGGAAATGGGGATAACCATTGTCAATGTCTTTCTTTTATCTATTTCTCATTTTTTAAAGCTTGTTTGAATAGCTCAAATCAGTATTATAGTACTTATGTGAAAGATTTTCTTCTCTTTATTCTTTCTTACAATTCGAGATTGATTTTGATTTTTTGATTTGATTGATTCTCTTAATCAATGGTCTACCTATATAGAGACAGCTAATTCAGAAATGACTCCTACATTAGTAACTAACCAATCATTTTTTTTCTATTAAGTCAATTCCTTTTTTGGTAGTGTTCAATGGATATCATGTCTAATCTCTTTAAACTTTCCTCCTAAAGAAAGCATAATAATAGTCAGGTGCAAGACTTCTGATGTCAACTAGTTTTTGGTCTTTTTAAACTTCTTACTCCTGAATTATTTTTAAAAATATATTTCTCACCATTATCCCCTATGCCTTCCTTCACTTTAAAGTCATAAAATGTAAAGGTAGACATTGCTTTGATTTTGGGAATCTTATGAGGATCCTTGCAGAATTTGTCACATATTTTACAGTCAATGTTGACACATAAGCCACTGGAATCTTTATTCCAGTCTTCTTGATCTTTATTAGCTCTATGATCTCGGGATGGTCTCAACTTCTCTGAGACTCAAATTTCCTTTTAAATAAGAGAGTTGGTCTAATATTCCTTCCAACAATAAATCTATGATCCAGTGTCCTACAATAACTCATCATGAGTACTGCAAGAAGAGGTGATCAAGAAGAGTCCTACAGAATGGTATTTTTTGTTGACTCTTTAGGCATATGATGAAATTATCTTTGCCATCTGTCAAGAGATCCTATAAGACATCCTCCTGTTTAACTGAATCTGAATTTTGTTTTCAGGTTTGCTTATTGGGAGACTTTTGGAATCATTGTGGATCTCTTCTTCAAAGACTGTCATTTTGTTGTTTGTTGGTCAAAGACCAACATTAAAGGCCAAACAAACAGAAAGAGTAACTTAAGTTTAGGGAAAATCTAAAAACTAGGTGATTTTTTATCAACCAGACATTTGTGTGTGTGTTTTTTTTTTAAAATAGATGCCAGATACATGGTAGTTATTTTTTAATTAATTTTTTTAAATAGTATTTTATTTTTCCCCCAATTACACTCAAAAATAATTTTAACTTTCTTTTAAAAAAAGTTTTGACAAATAAGTATTTGTTAAACATCCACAGTATTTGTGCCTTCTTCCCTTCTATCTATTCAGTATTTATCTTGTGCATATGTCCTGATTTACATGTTGTTTCCAAATTAAAATGAGAGCTGGGAAAATATATTCACTCTTCTTTTTATTCGCAGCACTTAGTACAGGATCTTCATCACTTAATGAGTGTTTGTTGACTGGCTGACTGATAAAACAAGGCATTGTGCTAGGTTTTGGGAATACATAAGCAAAAGAGAGGTATTTCTTGCCCTCATGTGGTTTACATTCCATTAAGATACTCTGCTTCCTTTTCTCTTTGTTCATGGTTACTGTAGGACACTAGAAACTTGACCACACTGAAAACCATTTTATTTTTCTTTGTTTCTCAAATTACTATATCAAAGGATGATTCACCCAGTGATGTTGTTATAATGAAGACGCGGCTAGTTTGTCCATGGAAAGCAGACACAGACTATTGGTAGCATCAAATTGAAGGCCCTTCCACCTGGGTAGAGTAGCTAGAGTTTATCCATTTCAGGCTTAATTGTCAAAGATCCAGGATCACCTTTTTTGCTCTGGAGGGGATCTTCCTTTTGCAATCTTTTGATCCTAAGATGGTCTTATAAAAAGTAGACTGATTTTTTTTTTGTACAAAAAAAGAGAAAGTATTGGTAGTCTGGCATCAGTCTTCTAGTCTATTTAGAGCAGGAACTGTTAGTAAATGTTTAACAACCAGCTTCCCTCCTTCCCCCCCCCCCAAAAAAAAGACATGCTTTTAAGTTGAATTTTTAAATAATTAATATTTTCTGCCTCACTGTCTTAAGTCTAAACAATAAACAAGATAATAAAGGAAACCATGATTTGTGGTGTTTGCTTATTTCCAAGGTGCAGAGCTCTCATGGAAAATTTAACAACTGGCTCTCTTGAGATCTGCTAGGAGCTGACTGAAGCACACATCTGTTTTGGAGATTATTTTTCTCAGGGCAGATTTGTATTTTGATATTCCAGTTTATTCACTTCTTTTGAGTTAGAGATGATGCCAAGGTACAGATGTCTGGTTGAAACATACCAGCTCCTGCCTGCTCTAATCACATCCAGGGATTCTTCATCTGAAGGGGCACGAGGAGCTAAAAGTGGGATACATACCTAAGTGTGTGTGTGTGTGTGTGTGTGTGTGTGTGTGTGTGTGTGTGTGTGAGCTTGTGAGCTTTGGAGCCAAGCAGCCCAAGGGAAAATTGTGCTTCTGGGATTGTTGTCACTGTGCCTGACCAGGCACATTGTTTAAGTGGAAGGGGATCAATGATCTTATGCCAGCAGGGACAGTAGGCAAAGGGTTGGATCTAGAAAAATGACTATCTGGGTTCAAATGCCACCTCATACCCTCCCTCTTTTCTCTTTTCTTCCATCCTTCTTTCCCCTTTCCTTTTCTTTCCTTTCTTCTTTCCTTTCCTTTGCTCTTTCCTCTTTCCTTTCCTTTCCTTTCCTTTCCTTTCCTTTCCTTTCCTTTCCTTTCCTTTCCTTTCCTTTCCTTTCCTTTCCTTTCCTTTCCTTTCCTTTCCTTTC
>JAJPUD010000364.1:0-156859 GCA_023553655.1 Myrmecobius fasciatus
GGGGGGGATGAAAGGTTTGAATGTCAGTTATTAGTCTTCTCTCTTCTTATAACTTCTTCACTCTGTCTGCCAGGGTAAGAGAATGACTTGGGGTTCCTTTGGGCTTTGCTATGCTATTTAAAACTACAAAGTCTTTTTAATATTGGACTTCCATGTGGCTGGACAGATACAGAAAGGTTATTACCCTTTAAGGTCCAAGTGAAGAGTCACAATGTGTTTTGAGTCCTTAGAAGTTTTGGGTGAGCTCATCACACATTACCTGGAATGACTTCTTCAATACTGTTCAGCACCTGACACTTCTTTGCCTCAACTTCTGCATCTCTATCTCCTTCTATTCTTTAAGCATTGATATAATGGGTTTATGGTTGTGTGATCCTGGGCAAGTCACTTAACTTTACTTCAATTTCCACAAATGAGCTGGAGAAGGAAATGGCAAACTACTCCACTATCTTTGCCAAGAAAACCTCAAAACTGATTGATTAAACAACAATGAAAATGGGTTTACCCTTGACAATTCACTTATCTGGGGCTTTGGCCTTTGGCAGCTTATTTTTTCTGAGATATTCATCTGCCTCAGGAGTTCTAAGGGAAACTTTTATTACGTTAAATATGACTCAGTTATGTTCTGAGGCACTGGCTATTTGTTTGCATATATTAAGTTGTAGAATTTTAGATGAAATAGGTAACATGGAAAATGTAGACTAATTCAGTGATCTGCAAATGAAGAATTGGAGAAGTTTTAGTCCAAGTGAGGAAATATGAACACCACAACTATTTTATGATTATGGGACAAATGCAGTCTAATTAATCATTTACAGAAGATGAAAATCTCATTACTAATTATATGTTAAGGAGAGACCATTTAAAAGAAGACCTTAAATGCTGAACTAAGAAAGATTAGAAAAAGGGGGGAGAGATGAAAGAAGAGTTAAGTTTTGAATCAAAAAGAGATTTTTAACTTCTCATCTTGGCCAATTAAAAACTGCAATATACTTTACTGCCATCTACTGAAAAGGAGGAGGAAGAAGAGAAAGAGAAGGAAAAGAAGGAGGAGGAAGAGGGGAAAAAAGGAGAAGTAAGAGGAAAATAGGAGGAGGAAGAAAGAAAAGGGGGAAGAGAAGGAGGAGGAGGAATAGAGAGAATGTACTCCATTTTCTATAATGGTTCTTTTGATAAAGAGTAATGAAAATAGTCTGGTTTTATTATGATTGATCCTAAAAAGAAAAAGAAAAGAATAGGAGAGAAAATGGAAAGTAGAAGATACTTCCCTGCATTGCTGTCTCCTTTGCTGAGTGTTAGAGGAGAAAGATTTTCCAAAGGAGCAATGTTTGATAGGCTTTTGCAACTTTAGGATAAAGATTGTCACATTTTCCCAAAAGAACACAACATTTCAGTCAAAGGTATCAACTAAGCCTGCAGCTTGAAATATAGATACTATAGTTTCTGAAAAGAGTAAGCCCAGATGAGCAGAGGAATAGTTTGGAAACAGAGAACAAGAGAAGCGGCATGATGGATTGATTAGTTCAGTGTTAGTAATGCCCAGTTAGTTTCTAGCCAAACATAGTGAGGATAAATTTAATTTATTAATGGAAACATCTCTTCAATATAGAGGCCATACTTAGCAAGGAACTTTTATGGACAGTTCCTAAGACAAAAGACTACAAACTCTACAATTTCAAATTGTTGCTCTGGAGATTACTCCTAGAACCCTAAAAGAATAGAGATGTAACTATGTGACTGCCTTTTGGGGAATTGACCAGAATCTGTAAAAAGGGTGCAGCTGCAATGATGAAGTCTTGTCCAGTCAAGCAAGAGGGAGGCCTGGGAAGAGCTCATATTCAGTGCCATGCCCAGATTTCATGAGTACCTGCCACAACTTTGCCCATGGCCTTCTTTTCCTTCTCTATGCTTTTTTCCTTCAATGATATTGTTTTTTCCTATGTTGTGATTTCTACACACAATAGTTTAAAATCAATATTTATGATTCTAACCTTTTCTCAGAAATCCAGACTCACATTAACAACTCCATCTTGCTGTTCTGTTTCAACACATTTAAAATTGTATCTACATACAGGAGGTGGATGTGCAGTTGTTTGTCAATCATGCTTTACATCTCTCTTTTTGTTTATTACAAAGAAAGATTCAAATTATATTGAGAAATGATAGGCAAAGAGATAGGACTTGCAGAAAAAGGGAAATTCTAGCTTTAGAGGTTTGCCTAAAATACTGAGATTTTTAGCTCATTTACCCAGGGTCACAACCATTACATCTCGGAGGCAGGACATGAACTCAAGGTCCAGCTATTTGTACCATGTTTACCCCTGGGAAATAATTGCTGTGTTAAAAAAAAAAAGTTGTCATGTAAAAACAAAAACAAACATCATGTTCTTCCCTTGGCTGTTCCTGCCTCTTAATTTCATTAAAAAAATGATTCCACTGTCCTCCTAATCACTTAACCTTGAAGCTTCAGGATCACTTGTGGCTCTTTCCTTTCCTTTCTTTCACTCTTTGCCCAGGACAAACACAATTGACTGTGAACTGACCAAAGCTGACCTTGTTGTCATTCCTAGTCTATTGAATTGCCTGGGACCCACTGACTGACATTGCCACTCATTATTTTATAAATCTCCGAACTGTAGTACGATCATTCTCTCTGCCTTATTACTTTATACAAGTCCTGTTTCCAACCCTCTCCTTGGGTACCCCAGAATTTGCTGTGTATCACCCTAAATTGCAACTCACCTGTCCCAATTAAAAACCTCAATTTTGTTATATTGACTGCTTTTTTTCTCAAATTCAGGTTGACATTCCACTCACATTTAGTGGTTGCTAAGTCCTAGCACATCAGACAGCTTTTTCATTAAAATATAAGCACCTTGAGGTCAGGGACTGTGTTCTTTTTCATTAATGGTGACCCTGAGCTTGAATCCAGACTTTCTGATAACAAGTTCAATGCTTTACTTATAATACATCAGGAGACTTTGGTTTTCTTGCTAACTCTACCTGGGAAATCCTAGCCTTTATCCTCACTGGACCCTGAACATCCTCATCATGAATGGACTGCAGTGGATAATCATTCAGGTTTGTTTAACTCAAAGAGTCAATATATTTTTGAAAAGAAAAGGTTTTTTTTTTTTTTGTAATTAATAGAATCTCATTTAAAATGGATTGAGGTACCATATTATTAAATAACAGTGAGTCTTTTTTGAAGTGAATGCTTACAGTCTAGTTCATATCTTTTATTAATTAACATTTTTCACATCTTGATTTTTAAGAAGGATATATTAATAATCAATATCAGTTATGACCAATAATCAATAATATGGAGCTCCTAAGTTACTCAGTGGATATATAGGGTTTGGAATCAGGTAGTCTTACCTTCCTTAGTTTAAATTTAGCCTGATACTTACTTACTAGTTATGAGATTCTGGGCAAATCACCTAACTGCTTACTTCAGTTTTCTCATCTATAAAATGAACTGGAAAAAAGAAATGGTAAATTACTCTATTATTCTTGCCAAGAAAATTCCAGATGTACTTACAAAAAGTCAAACATGACTGAAATGACTGAACAACGATAACATCCAAGTGCATTTTCTTTTCTTTTTCTCTTCTTCTCTCCAGAACACATTCAAAACACATACAATTTATTATGAAATTGACATCAAGATTCTTTTCACTGTTTTCATTCTAAATAGAGAAAAATTCTGAAATGGCTATGAGACTTGGCATATCACTTGTCCCTTATCAGTTTTCACTTTTGTAAATTGTTACCTATCTCACTGGGTTATTGTAAAGATCAGATAAAATAGCTCCTGTAAAATACTTTGCCAATTATAGAACATTGTAGGATTATATTATATCATATATTGTCATGTTATGTGACATATATATTATGTCCAATCAGATACGGTATCATGCTATATGAACTGAAAATAAAGCAAAACTGGTTGAAAATTCCAACCATCCAATGGAATATACTATAAATTGCTAAATAAGAGACTTCAAGGCATTAAAAAGGAAAACATGACTAAAAAATAATGAAATCATTGAAGAAACTACATCATGTAAAATAGGTCCAATATTGATTTTTCTGAAGCTCCCATTGATAAATTATTCATTCCCACTAGACAAAGTTGTATGATATGGTAGCAAAAATAGTTATAGTCAAACTATTTGAGTTTGAATTCTGTTATATTGTCACTAACCTTGAGAACTTGTTTAAGTTATTTTATTCTTCTAAGTCTCAATTTCTTCATCTGAAAAAACCAAGAATTTAAATATCATATTTGTACCTATCTTTCTTGTCATATTACATATTATTTATTTTACCTCATGTATCTGCACTCCAGTCAAATTGGTCTATTTGATGTTCCCCTTTACCATAGACCTTTTCTTTTCCCATGACTCTTCACAAGTTATTCCTCATTACTGGAGTACATTTCCTCTATATCTTTGGTTTCCTAGCTTTCTTCAGGGATTGACTCAAATGGCACCTCCTTCAGGAGGCTTTTCTCTATTGCTTTCCGTTGTTGATAATAATTTACATTTGTGTTTTTCTTGTATTTATCAATATGTAAATGGGCTGTACCATACCTTTCCTCTTCCTCCCCATTACATGGAAGGGAAGATTCTTGAAAGCAAAGACTGTTTTACTGTTTACTTATTACAATAACAATTGCTTAATAAATGTGTATTGATTGAATGCTTCTTATACTACATATATCATCAACATCATCAGCATCATCAACTTCTTCATCATCTTTTTCTTAATTAGCATATTGATTGAATACTATTTGAATTACTTTCATCACAGGGTTGCATGAGAGAAACTGCCTCATTAAAAATATCATAGAAATTTGATTCAGTATGATTTTAACAATGAGTAATTATTAGCAATTAATTACCCATTGTCTTCTCCCTTTGATGAGTTCCTTCCTGCTAATTGAGGAAGTGGCCATACTAATTCATTCAACTCTTTCCTGTAGCTGCTCTAATTCTCTAGAGTTCTTCATATAGTCCCATCAGTCTTTTCACCCTGGAAGATCCCTCTCCTCCTGAAGCCTGTTGCTGTAATTATCTCCCAGAACTTCCACTGAAAAAGAACCCAAGCCAGCCATACTCACTCTAACTCCTTTTCCATTTCTGCTTTCTGACTCTAGACTTCTCTCCTCACCCCACAGGCATATTCAACCCCATCCCTACAAGTGGATTTTCAGCCACCTTTTATGTATTGTCTTCCTTCATTAGAATGTTAGGTCCTTGAGGGCAGAAATTGTCTTTTTGTATGCATTTTCCTAAAACTTAACATAGAGCCTAAACACATTTCAATCCTAGTTCAGTTGCTGACTCCATGTGCAGAAGCTTATGATTAATCTCTGACTATGAGGTTTTGTGTCATTTTTCCTTTTTTTTTCTTTTTCAGCTATAAAATGAGTTTAATGAAAATGACTATATGTCACTGGAATATTGTAAGGTTCATATTAGATATTGAGGCAATGTGTAATGAATCTCATAATGAGAATGGCCTAGATTCAAGTGCCACTATGGACACATGCTGGTTAGGTGACCTTGGGCAAATTTCTTCATTTTTGAGCATTCAAGGCAACTTGCAAACATTATAAATTGCAGAGGAAGCATTGCATTGGTATAGATTATCTTCATCTGGGATTTTCCTAAGGTAATGAAATTATAAGTTTTGTCCCTATCCCTATTCAAATTTGTTGTGAATTTTTGGAGTTCTGTAACTGTAGATTTGGCTAAGGTGATCTCTTCTTCCTTGAATTTCTTATGTTTTCTTAAACTTCTCCTTTTCCCTTATCTCATTCTTCCTACTTGCATAAAGATCAGTATTAGTCCTCCCCATTATGAGATTTTAAGAATAAATGTTGGTGTTCTGTGGAGTTTCATTTTATGGAGGTTAAATTCTAAAGTCAAAAGTATAAAATGATGCTTAAAAAGTTTTAACTACAAGACAGAATTTTAAAAACAATTTAGCTGGAAAGAGACTTTGATCTTTTAAAAAAGAAGACAATGTATATCAGAAAGCAAATGGATTTGAGATGGTTGTCATAGAAACAATAGGATAAATTTTTTTATTTTTCAGAATACCTAGTTAAACCATTAGGTCACAGGAGAAAATCAGATCTTTTTTCCAGTAGAAGAAAATAAAAGCAGATAAAGACTGGTACTTGGAAAAGAGATGATTAGAGAAAAAATTTTCTTGAAAGAGTTTCACATATAGATATGATTTTTGTATTATAGGGTTATCACACTGACACATAATTATTTTTTCCTCTCTTTTTCATGAGAAATAATTATGTGAAAAAACAAATGGAATTAAGAATATGTTGATGATGTTTAATGAGATTATAGTAGGAACAACCTTGAGTTTATGATTTCTCAAATTTTGGAAAAATCTGGACAAATCCTTTTGAACTCCACTAATTTTTCACAATATTTTCTGAAGCTTTTTTTTCAATGTTCTCTGCAAAATGGGTCTGATTTATTTGTTGTAGTTTGATTGTCCCCTCTCCCGGGTTCTGAGGGTAGATCCAAGGTGGTGGAATGAAGTCAGGAAGCTTCTCAAGCCTTCCCAGTTTCCCTTGAAAGCCACATGAAATTAAGCCTCTGAACAGATCTGATGGAATGAAACAACTCTCCTATTCAAGATAGATAGAAGGACTTCAAGAAAAGTCAGTCTCATTGAAAAGGGTGTTCAGTCCAGCTCAGATGATGTCCGGGAAAGCCAGTGAGAGGGTGTTAATCACAGCAGATAAGCAACTGAGACTCTCTGGCCTGGCTCAGTAGCATAGCAAAGCATCCTTTAGTCCCAAAACAGAAGGCAAATTGCCAGCCTGGGAAACTAGGCTGTTGCCTGGAGAGAGCTGATAGGGCTACCCCTGGCTGTGAGCAAGATACCAAACACAAGGGGCCTCTGTGTTCAAAGCCATGGCTCAGAGATGCATACAAAGTTTAGTAACCCCTGCTCTTGCAGGGCTTGATCATAAAAGTCACAAAATAGGGGGTGGGGAAGAGAAAAAAAAATGAGCAAGAAACAGAAAAGAATCTTGACCATAGAAAGCTATTGTGATGCAGAAATTGTCTCCTCTCCCATAGTATACCCTTGGGGAAAGAATGGAATATACTATAAAGAGAGTGTCTGGAGCAGACTATTTAAAAGCATACATGTTTGATTTTCATAGAAAGTATTGGAAATAAACTGGGAAATGCCTGTTATCAGCAATTAAATTTCTTTGTTTTCACTTTTGTGTCAATACTTTATAAATCAGAAGGATCTTTTCCCACATAGATTACCTTTCCTCATTTTTTCTCTATTGATTTGGTTTTTAGAATCATTTTCTGTTCTTCCAAAAAAAAATCTCTTTAAAAATTCTTCTAAGAATTTTTTTTATTTATGTCCACTTTGTATTTTATTTGAGACTTTGTATTTTTGTGCTGTGTTTGTATCTTGAGTTTCCTTATTGCCATAACTGCTCTCTTGGTCTGGCTTCTGCAAGTACCTGACCCAGGTTTGGGTCTGTCAGAATGTGTGTGATTGATTTTCAGTAGATTGCTGCTGAACTCAGTTATGGTTAGCTTGCTGGGTTCTGCAAGTTCAGAGAAATTGAATTTCTAGACTCCCCTTTAGTGTTGATTTCTAGTTCTGGTTATTCTATTGAAGGCTCTTGTGCAGGACTAGATTAGAACTGAGTCCCCCCCCCCCCCCCCCTGGGGGCGGGGGTTTATTGGGTAAGGTTTTGGAACTTGTTTTTTGTTCAATGTTTAATACCTAAGGTGTCTTTTACTTACAATCTCAACTTCTTTCTACTGAAAATGGCCAGAAACTGGGCAATGGGCCAGAGAAATTGAATTTCTAGACTCCCCTTTAGTGTTGATTTCTAGTTCTGGTTATTCTATTGAAGGCTCTTGTGCAGGACTAGATTAGAACTGAGTCCCCCCCCCCCTACCCTTGGGCTCAGAGTTATATAGTTAAGCTTTTGGAACTTGTTATTTGCTTCATGTATAATACCTAAGGTGTCTTTTACTTACAATCTCAACTTCTTTCTACTGAAAATGGCCAGAAACTGGGCAATGGGCAAAAGAGCTGTCAGCTAGTACTCATTCCAGTTCCCAGTATTTGTTCAGAGATTTGCTGAGACCTCTTTTTGCCTTGTTGCCTCTATCTCTGGTGTTCAGTCTTTGCCTCCTTACTGTCCCTGGGTACTAGAATGCTATGCACTTCCTTAACTGCCATAATTCTGAGCTCCTGAGCAGCCTTTGCCCCAGTTTTAGTAATTCTATTCCCAGTTCTCTTTCCATTTCCCTAAAATTTCCTAAACTGGAAAAATGATCAATTGTGATACTTTCTCTTTATCAGAAATAAAATAGTGCATTTTCTAAGTTGCTGTGGAAGAGGTCTATCTGAAACACAATTGTTGTTTATCCTTCATTTTTAAAGAGGATCAATGATATCACAAGGGTAATATTTTGATTTGTGAGCGAATTGGATTTTAGTGAGGGAGAGATGCACAAAGTTGTCAGCCTCATTCTTCCAAGCATTGAACTCCAGTGGCAAGACCAAATATCAAGGTACCTGGTGAAGGCCCAGAATACAGTGGATGAACTTAGTGCCTTTGATGAATGATCACATTCTAGGCTCCATAGTCCTTGTTTCACCTGTCTTTGTGGCCATTGACCCCTCTCTGATATAAGTTAATTTAGTTGAGACTACTAGTATCTGTTCATGAAACTATGAACTCTAGGAGTTTGCAGATCTCATGTTCTGTGCAGATGTGTTTACAATATAAGGGTTTTTGCTTTAGTGAATGCTGCTCAAGGCTGCTATGGAGAAATAGTCCTAAGCAAAAAAAAATGATGATAGAAGCTAATCTGGGAAGAGTTTGTCAGAGAACCAGAAATGGACAGTGGGGAGATTAAAAATCTGGGACTGGAACAATTGCTCAACCTTGGCAAGTCAGCAAGATTACTCAAAACTGAAATAAACATTAATGAATGATATCAAAGAAATCACCTAGACACTATGTTTGTCAGAAGGCAAGACCATTTGAGTAAAGTTACCAGGATAAGAAAAGTCACATTAATTGATTTTTCAGCATCTCAATCTCTCCCTAGAAAGTAAATGTGTTACCTTGGAAATAAGATATATTTTTAGGAATATGTCAACAGAATGGATAGTTTTAGATAATATTTACTTATGAAAAAATTTTAACACTTGGTGTTGCATAGTGATGAGAGAAAATCTTTGAACTAGCATATTCAAATCTTACTTTTTAACATTTGCTGTTGAATGATCCTGGATAAATGCCTTGATCTCTCAATTCTTTAGATAATTTTAGGGCAAGGAGTTGCCAACTTTCACTGGCAAGGGAAGGTTCCCCCAAAACAGTTTCTAATACTAATTAAATCAGTCTCTATCTCAATCCTGTTCCTATCTAGGCCTTCATATTGAATGAAATTTAAATAGTAATAAAGCAACACCTAATGATATCAGGATTTATTCTTTTTCCATGATCAAAAATCTCATCAAATTTTTTTGTTGATCAATTAAAGAATAGTTTTGAAGAAATTTAGATGTGAAAGTTCTGAAGGTTTGCATTAATCCATTATTTTTCTTTTATAATTCATTGTATATGATCCACTCACAATGTACTTATTGCCATACTGAATAGTCAATGGATTTTTCTTTCCTTCAGAAGCTGGCATTCTCAGGTTTGATTGAAATTTTCCTTTTTTATAACTTTTTTTAAACATTCATTGATAGATTTCTGATTTCTTCAGTGTAGGAAACAGTGTACCTTCTTCTGGTACAGAGCCCCGCCTAAGGAAGTGTAGTACATTGAAAAGCTGCTAGCTCTGGAGACAGAGAAGAAGATCCAAAACCTACCTGTTATACTTACTATCTAGGTGACCTTAAAGAAATTAATTTCTAGCTGTGTGACCCTGGACAAGTCACTTAACCCCACTTGCCTCAAAAAAAAAGAAATTAATTTCATATCAGTTTCCTCATTTGCAAAATGAAAGAGTTGGATAAGATGATTTCTGAGGTCCATTTCAGCTTTAAATCTATGATCCTGTTTCACTTTTTAAAATTTCACTTGATGTTACTGCTCTATGAATTATCCAGCAATACCTCTTATGTAGCACTTGTCAATCTTGTGCAATTTTAGAGGGAGTAGAAGATGCCTTATATGAGGAGAACCCTAAAGGTTATTTTTGTCCTAAGAACTCAATGCTCTTTAAATATCCATAATCAATAAAGGGAATGGAACTTGTGTCCTTCCTATCTCTGTCAGCTTTTTGACCATAAAGATTGTTATCAATGAAAACTGAGGATCATGTTTTTTGGTAAAGTCTATGAATAATAGAGCCAGAACAGAGGAATAGTATTGCTTTGAAAAAGGTGTTATGTGATGGAGATGGTGATGAATTTTTCAGTAACATATATAGTGTATAAGGCATGTTATCTATGTGTAGGATATAAGTTGGTCTCACTATGGATGAGAAAGTAAAAGATACCTGAAAGCATCTCTTTGCTTTTCAGTTTTTCAAGAAGAATAACCCATTCCTTTTTTATAATGGGAAATGGGTTTCAGTATGAAAAACAAAGATGAAAAATTATCTTCATAGGAAAAGGGAAATTACAGCTGAGTCAGGAAGTTGTAATTTGAAAGAATATGACACAGGTAAGAAAGGAAAGGGCACTGAATATTTGGAGAGATAAGTTACAGGTATGAAGATCTTTTTAAAGAAGAGAATGGTAACTTTATGAGGAGAAAGAAGATGCTTGTATTCATGAAATGTTGATGTGGAACCATGGATCCACTGAGTGCCTTCATTGAGTTAATATCACATAAAGAAGATATGAGACATAGACATTGGTGAAGTAGACCTCCTGAGAAATGTGAAAGCCATCATTTGTTGACTATGTAAAAAACAAAAAAGAGTTCTTCTGTCTTGCTAGGGAATGTATCCAGAATATCTCTTAAGGCTCTTCAAGTATGATGACTATTATTCATTTCTGATAATTCAAGTGATACAAATGACGATGGCAGAAGGAATATAGAAAATATTGCTTAAAAATCACAAAGTCTTGAATAGGAAACAGTAAATGTTAGTGGCACTGAGGATATATTTATTCCTCTATTGTCCACAAATGATAAGGGTTTTAGAAGAAAAAAAAAAGATTGATTTAGGAAACCAATAATTGGTTAGGAAGATAGTGTCTGAGGATGGCATTTGGATTTCTGATCCATGGTTTGAAATATAATAATGAAGTACACCAAAAATAAATTAGTAAGAATTCATTTGCATCAGATATCATAAAGAAACCAACAGAATTCTAGACCTGCATGAACTGATGC
The DNA here is from genome assembly GCA_023553655.1 of Myrmecobius fasciatus. Classification (NCBI taxonomy): domain Eukaryota; kingdom Metazoa; phylum Chordata; class Mammalia; order Dasyuromorphia; family Myrmecobiidae; genus Myrmecobius; species Myrmecobius fasciatus. The sequence goes on from JAJPUD010000364.1 coordinate 11,384, forward strand.
TAAATGAAATGAGCAGAACCAGGAGATCATTATACATGGTAACAACAAGACTGATGATCAAATCTGATGGACTTGGCTTTCTTCAACAATGAGATGTTTCAAACCAGTTCCAATTATTTAGTGATGAAGAAAGCCATATACACCCAGGGAGAGGCCTGTGGGATGTGAGTGTGGACCACAACATAACATTTTTATGCTTTCTATTGAAGTTTGGTTGCATTTTGCTTTCCTTCTCAGGTTTTTTTCCTTGTAGATTTGATTTTTCTTGTACAACAAGATAACTGTATAAATATGTGTATATATATTCGATTTGTCATATATTTTAACATAATTAACATGTATTAAACTACCTGCCATCTAGGGGAGGGGATGAGGGGAGGAAATGAAAATTTGGAACAGAAGGCTTTGCAAGGGTCAATGTTGAAAAATTATCCATGCATATGTTTTGCAAATAAAAAGCTTTAATAAAAAAAAAGAATTCTAAACAAAAAATAAAGGGAAAAAGGAAAACTTACAGTGTATACATACAGCTAAACACCTTAGAGAGTAGTTACAAGGTTAGAAGTGCCCAGAAATTCATAACCAGCTAAATATAAAAAACAAATCCACTAATAAAACTAAAATACAGTAGTAAAATTCATAGTCACAAGTGTCTGTGTAAGAATGAAAAAAGAGTGTATTAAAGAATGATTTGAATGAGAAATTTAATGCCAGGATGCACTTTTGACTTCATACATATTATGGATACTAAGTGAGATGAAACTTTTGCCTGGAACATACCTAAGTATATGGATCATAGATAAGGATATACCTTATCTCAAAGAGGAGAAAGCATGGGACAATGTGTATTGCTAATACTAATACTAGATTCATTCAGAGAAATTGTTAGCATTCTACCTATTTGCATCAATCTAACTTCATTTGAAAGTCTCTAAGGGGACTTTTTGCAATGTCAATGTAATTAATTATCTTGTTCCCAAGGAATATTTTACTACATTAGTTACATATTTAGAGTAATTTAAAAAAATTGGATCAAGTTAAAGTATTGATAATGTTTTCTATTTACATAAGGTACATAATTTCTAATTGCCTATGTGCCTCCTTTTAAAAAAAAAAGCCCATATGTTTCTCCCACCATCTTCTTTGTATTCAAGCTATTCATATAAATTCAATATAAATATGAATTCTCCATTGAAATTTGGAGTAATAAAACATGTAATTGTGTCCTACTTAAATATGAAGTTTAAGAGTAGTACTATTTTAGTCCATGAGACAATGTTAAATCAGAACAATACAAAATTGATAAGACCAAACTAGTGTATTTACAATTAATTCTATCTAATAGTAATCAGGAGTATCTCCATCTAGGCATTAAATATTCTATCTATATGCACCAGACTGACAAAATAGGAACATAGGAACCTGTAGGTACAAATGTTAAAGTACAATTATGTTCTCAATATCTTGCTTCCAAATAATAAATATTTGACTGCATTGTACTAAATAGAAATGCTGCCATCTAGTTATTTATAGGAATATAAGAAAAATGGAACAAACATCATGTTATATTAGGATTATAATCTACTTCATTTATGCCATGAATTTGTAGTTTGTTTTCTAATTTATTAATAGTAATATTGATTTTCTACAGATGGCTTAATAGTATCTTGATAATGTAAATCAATCCAACTTCAAAAGAAACTCCCTGATGGGAATTGCTTAAATCTCAGCATTTAACTCTCTTTTCAGATAATAAAATCTTATCCCATTAACTAGAAATAGATTCAGCCATTTGGACCAATTCCAAATAAATAGAAGAAAATTAGAGTTTTGACAATATTTTATATAAGAAATATATATGAATTTGAGTTAGCACATACTCATTTTATAATTCTCCAGATAGCTTTTCAATATCTTAGTGAATTTCATAAATCAAAAGGAGTTCTTTAATGGAACTGGATAGAGTGTCAGTGTATAACTAACTGCATTCTACTTAAATATCTTGTTTGAAAGTAATAGCATTTCATTCCATTAGCTAGAAATGCAACTAGCTATTTAGAGCAACATAAAAGAAATAAGTATAATTGAGAATTTTGGATCATCAGAGTATAACTGTATTTTATTGGTGTAGGTTACAAATAATATTTTACTCTGTTAGCTAAAAAGAGACAGATTTAGCCAAATAGAAACAAAACTAATTGGAACAAATTAATAAACATCTTGACAATGCATTCTATTTTATGCACATTTTTTTAACCCAGTTCTTAACTCACAGGAAGATTTCCAGTATTCCAATTATTTACATAAATCCAAAATCAATAGGAACTCTCCCTTGAGATGTGTTTCCATGGAATAACTATATTGTATTTCATTATCTCGTTTCTAAGTAACAATCATTCATTTTATTAGTTAGTCATAGCTCTATCTAGTAATCTGGAGTACATAAAATTAATCAGATCATTATACTTGTGCTTTTGACCAAGTATTCTGTCCAAATTATAAGCATGATTTCTAGTTTGAAATCCAGTCCCCTGGAATCCAAACAGAAAAATTGGCTTAGAGCCTGGTGAGCTATAGTTTATGGGGTCACAAAGAATTGATCACAATTGAACGACAACAGCAAATCTATTTATATCACTTCAACATCAACAGAAACTTTCTGGTGAGAATTGGGTGCCATGTAAGTATGTAATTGTATTTCATTTATATATAGTAGTTCCTAGTATTACTGAGTAGTAGTAAAACTATAAATCCATTTAGACATTTAGAACAATACAAAACAAATTGGAGCAATATAATTCTTCTTTTAATAATATTGCCTATATGTTAGGGTCATTATTCCTCAGTTGCTTTTATTTTCCTAATTTTACAAATGAATCTTTCCATTTCTTTTTCTGGCTTTCTAGATTTTTCATCAAGCCAAAATTAACAGGAAATTGATAGTATTAAGTAGTGCAGTATATAATTCTATAGTGCTTATGCATGACTTTCCAAATAATAATATTTCATTACATCATCTAGAAATAGGTCTAACTTAATATTTAGATCAAATAAAAACAAATTGACAAATAGTTGGAGTTTTGGCATATTAATGACATTTGGCATTTTAATTTTAAATAACGTACTTGATTTCTAGTTAGCTCTCTGAACTCCAAATACTACTATTGGTGCCCTCTAGGTAGGTTTCAAGGATTTTACATGCAACAATTCAACATAAGAAATAGTTGTCTAGTGGGACTTGGTGCATTGTTTAACTGCATTTAACTTAAGTATCTCATTTTCAAATTGAAATATTTCAGTCCATTGGCTGGAAATTGATCTTTCTAGCTACTTGGAGCAATACAAAATGAAATACAGCAATAAAATTGCTCTTTCCACTACATATTCTAAAATAGTTACATTATTTCTATTCATTTAGCTAGTTTTTGAATAATTAAATTAGGTTCCTTTATTGTGTTTCTGATATTTCACATGTTGGGATCAATTGGAAACTAATGGAAACTCCCTAGCAGAATTTGCTACATACATAACAATTCTGTGTATCTGGTTACTCCTCTAACTAGAAATATTTTCTTCTAGATATTAAAAACAATACAAGTTAAAGAGAATTAGTTGCAGTTTTGACCAAATATTATGTTTAAATAGTGCACCTGAATTCCAATTGTTATCTGAATAGGAATATTTCCACTATTTTCATAATTTGCATGAATGATGCCTCAGAAGCAAATCTATTGTAGGAACTCGTACAATGTCTGTGTATAACTGTATTCTAACCAAGAGACTTAAACATCTTTTCTAAAGACACCAATTTTTCACTTAATGAACTAGAAATGATTGTTCTTACTAGATATTGAGAGAAACACATATGAAGCAAATCTCTTTAGTTTTTCACAATGTTTTCTCTTTATGGTATGTACATTAGTTGTCTATCTTTCTTGTTATAATTTTATACATGTATATATATTATATATAAAACTGATGTTTTTAGTTTCTAAATATTTATTAATCCAACAGTTCAAGAAATTCTATTTGAGGGATTGAGGGCAATACTGTTGTCATTGTAGGTCTTAAACTTAATGTATGATTACATTCAACTAATATTTTATTCCATTAAACAGAAATAGTCATCTAACTATTTATAGCACTATAAAACAAATTGAAGCATTTGAGTTTTTCTTTCAACCATGGATCCTATCTAATTTCTAAACAAGATTTCTAATGAACTTTCTAGTTTCCTAACAAAGATTTTGATCCTCTCTAGATAGGTTTCCAGTATTCTAGTCATTTAAATCAATCTAAAATCAATAGGAACTCTGGATTGGGAACTGAAACAATGTCAGTATGTGTTGCAGTAGAGATCTGCCCAGTGGCACTTTAGCAAACAATTCTGAGAAGGCTAAAATAGAAGAGGCAATAAAAGATAAAGCAGAAAGTCTTCCTGTGTGAACTGCATATTCCTTGTTCTACAAAGGATGGGAAGCCTAGTATCTTTTTGGCACATGAAGAGTTCAGTAAGACAATGAACATACCTTCAGGGCACTGGCTATAATTCACCATTGTCCCTAGCTACACATCTCAACACATAACAAATAAGGTAGGTAAAAATGACTGAACAGAAACATAAAGCAACAAGAAGTGAGTTACCAAAGGAAGGCTCTTTTGGGTGAAAAAGAAGGGGCAAGATGACAAACTATCTCAGAACAGGCTTTGAAAGAGTCAAAGAGCAGAGAGTTTGTTCTAGTCCTAATCTAAGAGTCTTTATTATCCCAGTCGAAAGAGCTTTATAATACTTCAGCCAAATTGAGTGCACTGCTGCCCAGTTTAGCTAGTGGCTAATCGAAGAAAAAAACTGTGACAGTCTTTGAAGAATGAAAATAGGAGATCAACCAATCACCCCATTGAGTAGTGACTGAACTCTGAAAGGAGCCCAGCACCTGAGCAGCCCATCCTTATAGCAATTACCCAGCCTAAGCAGAGCCTACCTGGTCCCAAATGGTAGTCACTGCACAGCAACACTGAAACTTAGTGAGAAATCAACACTGTCAATGAATGATCTATTTCACCTATTTCAGAAATCAAATGACCATTTTTGCTGATACCAAACTCTAGGAGAAACAAGAGCAGCTGAGTCATGACATGACTACAATGTCAGTGTATAATTATACTTTGCTTTGGTATGTTACATTCACATAGTATTTTAGCTAAAAAAATAACCATTTAGTTATTTAGAGTAATAAAAAACAAATTTACACATGATTTATGGTTATGTCTCAGACTTTCTAATACTACTAATAGGATTGTCCAGTAAAGATTCCCATGTTCAAAAAATTGGCATGCATTAACATTAAAAGGAATTTTCTACCTCTGCTGAGACTTGGTATGATATCATTGTATAACCATATTATACTTAATTATCTCATTTCCAAATGATAGTATTTCAATCAATTTTCTAGAAATAAGTAAAGGCATCAGTTGTTTGAAGAAATCTAAAAATATAGAAACAAATCCCTTGGACTGGAAATAGTATATTCTGTCTTCTTATGTTCAAATTTCTATTTAGCCATTTAGTTTCCTAAGAGAAAAACTGAGTTTTCAATACTATCTTGCTTTTATAACAATTCAAAAATCTATCAAAACTCTCTAGTGCTTATTGACATAATGTCAGTGTATAACTTTATACCACTTCTGGACTTTGTTTCCAAATAACATTATTTCACACCATTAACCACAAACAAAGCCATGTAGCAATTTAAATGTATGGATCTTAGAGTCATCTGTGTAGAATGGATAATTGAATAACTGGGAGCTGATGAGAATACCAAATGAAAGAGTATGTAGAGAGGAAAATTGTGGGAAGATGTGAAAGTAGGTCAGAAAATTCCAAGTTCTTGAGATTTCCTTCCCCCCTAAATTGTGCCTCAAGTGATTATAAATGGGTGAAAAACAAATAAGTCTGGGGCAGAACAGGGGTCCTACTCCAGGACAGAGGTAAGCATTCTGGGCTGGTGTTGCAGTAATAACAAGCAGGGATTCCTGAGACTAACTAGATTTGGAGGGAGCCTCAGCCCAAAACACGGGAACTTTCACTTTTCAGCCAACTAAAGTGTGTGTAGAGGGTGGGTCTGGATTGGGGGAGACCGAGGGAACCTCTCTTGATAAGGAATGGCAGGTCCAGCTGGGCTGCAGAGATGCTGCCCTGGGTAAAAAAGAACCAGCACACTTGGTGAGTGCAGAAGCAGTGGGACAGAAACACTGCTGGCTGTGGACACTTGCAGGTGGGTTTATAACTCATACGTACGTAATTGGATTTGGTGATTATTGTCATTATACTTCAACAACCCAGATGAGTAAAGGGAAGAGTGGTGAGGGTATAGAAGTCAGATATGGTGGAGTGTTGGGGAAATGGGGGAATTATAAATGAAGGTAACTTTTCCAAATTTAGCAAAGAGAAGGAGAAAATGGAAGAGAAGAAGGTGGATAGGATAGAAGAATCAAGGATACCTAAAAAATTTTGCAGATAGATAGGATGAAACTAACACTGAACAAGGAGAAAATATCAGAGATTGCTACAGCCAAGTCCTAAATGAATTGGAAAGGACTTATGCAGAGAAAATGACAATTCTTTCTTTTTGCCAGAACTACAGGTTCACTCAATCTGAAATATCCAAACTTTGCATTTTCAGGAAATATGAATTAAGAGTTGCACAACACAAAAGAGCTCAAAGCCTGTTGTTCCCTCGGGTATATGTGGCTGATATGTATTCAAATCATTGGCAATTAGAAAAAGCAAAGAAAGGATCTGAGAAGGAAAGACTTGGTAATAAAGACTTTTCTGATAATATTATTCTTTTCATTGCTAGCTTAGTATTTTTTCAAATTTATTTTATAAATTGGTTAATTTGGGGGGATATGAGTGCAAAATATGAATTAATCACAATATTTCCATTTTGGGGTAAAAAGATATCTAAGGGCAGCTAGGTGGCACAGTGGTTGGTAAAGAAGATATCTAAAAAACATTATGTATAAGTATATATATATATATATATATGTTTACATGCAGATATATGAATTTAAATGTGTAAATTATCCTCTAGTTTTTTTCTATCTTTATAAATATCAGTTAGTCAATAAACATTTTAAGTACCTTACATTCTAGGCACTGTGATAAGCTCTGGAGATACAAAAAGTACAAAAGAGTAAAAGACGCTTCTTGTTCTTAAGTAGCTCACAGTCTAGCTGCTGTTTTTTTAAAACCCTTTTTATTTTCAAAACATATGCATGGATAATTTTTCAACCTTGATGCTTGCAAACCCTTGTATTTCAGATTTTCCCTTCCTTCCCCCTGCTCAAGATGGCAATACATGTTAAAAATATATGTTAAATCCAGTATGTGCAAATATATTTATACAATTCTCTTGCTGCACAAGAAAAATCAGATCAAAAAGGAAAGAAAATGAGTAAGAAAACAAAATGCAAGCAAACAATAACAAAAAGAGTGAAAATGCTATGTTGTGGTCCACACTCAGATCCCACAGGCCTCTCTCTGGGTGTATATGGCTTTCTTCATCACTGAACAACTGGGACTGGTTTGAATCATCTCATTGTTGAAGAGAACCATGTCCATCAGAATTGATCATCATATACTCTTGTTGTTGCCGTGATCTCCTGGTTCTGCTCATTTCACTCAGCATCAGTTCATGCAAGTCTCTCCAGGCCTCTCTGAACTCGTCCTGCTGGTCGTTTCTCACAGAACAATAATATTCCATAACATTCATATACCATAATTTGTTCAGCCATTCTCCAATTGAAGGACATCCATTCAGTTTCCAGTTTCTAGCCACTATAAAAAGGGCTGCCACAAACATTCTTGCACATGTGGGTCCCTTTCCTTCTTTAAAGATTTCTTTGGGAGTAGCTCACAGTCTAATGGAGAAGACAACATGCAAACAACTTAGTATAAAAAGAAAACATATCCAGTCTAAATTGAAAATAATCAACACATAGAAGATACCACAATTAAGAGAAATCAAGAAAGGCTTCTCAAAGAAGAGAGAATTTTAGTTTGGATTTGAAGGAAATCATAGAAACCAGGGGTTATGGGAAGGAGTAAGAGTATTCCAGGCATGGGGAATAATTAGTGAAAATTGTTTGAAGCTACCTTTGCTCAGCTCAGTGAGGGATATGGTATACAATCTAGATAAAATGGTGAAGTAAGCAAAATTGAGTTCTGTAGCCCATTCACTTTTCCATTAGATTCTTTTTCTTTGTTCTGGTTGCCCACAACAATGACTTGGTTCTATCTTGTGTTTCATTTCTTCTATTGCCTATTAAAAGATTTACTCATAAAGAATTTGTTAGAAGACATTTCAATTTGATGCCTTCAAGTGACTATTTGGATTTTAATATATTGAAAAAAGGGAAAAAAACTTACAAGAAACAAACACAGAATCTAAGTGTTGGAAGTGACAGCAGAAATCATCTAGTATGACTGTAATAGTGTATTCCATGCCATTCTATGTGGCATGTATTAATATTATTTCATTATCTATTATATTTAATCATAATATAGTTTTCTTTTTTTAAAATAAATTTTACCTTTTCAGCCAAGTATTTTTCCTCTGTTGTCATCTCTTCCCTCTTTCCTACTTCTCACTTTCTTGAAAAACAGATAACAAAAAATAGAAAATTCAATAGTCTAATTCTTAAAAAACGAGTGTGTCAAACAACAAATTATAGAAACAATAATTTCATCCAAGAAAATGGCAATAATGAGGCAACATACCAAAACTTATGGGATGCAGCCAAAGCATTTCTGAGGGGAAATTTTATAACTCTATATGCTTACTTGCATAAAATAGAGAAAAAAAAAGATTGGGCATGCAACTACCAAAGCTAGAAAAAGATAAATTAAAAACTTGCAATTAAATACCAAATTAGAAATTCTGAAAATCAAAGGAGAGATTAATAAACTGAAAGAAAGCTAGTGAACTAATTAATAAAACTAATAATTTTATGAAAAAACCCAACAAAATAAAGTTTGGTTAATTTGATTAGAAAATGAAAAAAAAATTACAAGCATCAAAAATGAAGAAGAAATTAAAGCAATAATTAGGAGCTATTTTGCCCAACTGTGTGCCAATAAATCTCACAATCTAATCAAAATGGATGAATATTTATGAAAATACAAATTGTCTACATTAACAGAAGAGGAAATTAAATACTTAACTAACTATATTTTAAAAAGAAATTGAACAAACCACCAATGAACTCCCTAAGAGAAAAAAAATCTCCAGGGCCAGATGCATTTACAAGTGAATTCTACCAAATATGTAAAAAACAATCAATTCCAGTACTATATAAATAATTTTGATGTTACAACATAAATTGTTTTTGGTTCTGCTTATTTACTATATATCAGTTCATAAAAGTCTTCCTAGATGTTTTATGAAGCCATCTTTTTCCTTTCTTCTTTAAAAAACCCAGCTATGTTCACTGTTGCTTTCTCTGAGATATTGATTATACCCTCTGTTTAAAACAAAACAAAACAAACAACTGAATAATACTCTAAATTTTTGCCTAACTTTCATTTTAATTTCATATGAATTTTTGTGTTTTGAGTGTTTCTTATAAATAACATTATTAGATTTTGCTTTCTAGTTCATTTTGTTTCAGTTCTCTGTTTTATTAATAGGTTATTCATACTTTTAGCTGTTAAATGTGCATTTTTCTTTATCACAATCCATAATTTCCTGTCACCTCTGCCTTTCTCTCTCTCTCTCTCTCTCTCTCTCTCTCTCTCTCTTTGGCTTTTTGCTGAGGCAATTGAGGTTAAGTGACTTGCCCAGGGTCACCCAGCTAGGTAATGTTAAGTGTCTGAGACCAGATTTGAACTCAGGTCCTCCTGAATTCAGGGCTGGTGCTCTATCCACTGCACCACCTAGCCACCCCCTGCCTTTCTCTTTATACCTTCTTCTACAAGAGAGGTTGAAGAAAAGGCACCTGATCATCACTAGTAAGCTATTTTTGAAGTAGTCTGTTCCTATTCTTTTTTTTTTTTTTTTTTTTTAGTGTCACCAATTCCAAACTCTAGAATCTGAGTCTTATTTGTTCTTTCTTTTTAATTCCTGCTCTATGGTCAACACTATGAAGTTATTTTGTTTTGTGACTACTTAACATTATCTTTTCAACTCACCTTCCTCCATACCTGACTGTTTTCCTTTTGAGGTTGATCTATGTTAATACCAAACTCTGTGTATATTCAACCTTCCTTTGCCCAGTTCATATGAAACTGAGGTTCATTTATTTCCCATTCCACTTTCTAAATTTTCCTTCCTTCAAACATGTATACTTTTCTTCTCAAACATACCATTTTTTCAAGAAAGTAGATCAATTCTATTCTACCTTATGTCTTCCCTAGCATTTCTTCCTTCTTTTTTCTCTAAGTGCCAGTTGAACAGAAAGTAAGCCATTCCATGTATTTGATTCACATAGCTTCCTCTGTGACCCATGAAGGAAATAGGATTATAAAAAGATCTTTGTCTTTTGTTCTCCATTAGAATGCAAAAACCCAGTATAATTTAGTTTTTTTTTCTAATTGGTCAAATATATTTTCTTTTTAAAATTCTCTCTACTTATTTACATTTCAAAATTTTTACTCATATCTGATTTTTTTAAATCAAGTATTCTGGAAACATTCTTATTCTATTTTATAAGTTCATACTTACAAATAATATTTGGTAAGTTATTTTTGATTATAAACATTTTATCTTTGTTTTCTGGAATGTCATGTCATAATTTTCTCTTTTGTTATGTTTGTTGCTACTCAGTCTTGTGTGATTCTTACTTTGTTATTCATTTTTCAATCATGTTTGACTTCATGATCTCTTTTGGAGTTTTCTTGGCAAAGTTACTAGAGTGCTTTGTTATTTTCTTCTTTCATTCATTTTACAGATGAGGAAACTGAGGCAAATAGGGTGGAGTGACTTTTTCAGGATCACATAGCTAATAAGTATCTGATGCCAAATTTGGACTCAGGAAAATCAGGCTTCCTAATTCCAGGCCTGATATTCTATTTACTGTGCCACCTAGCTATCACCTAATTAAACTTGCATTAATAACAAATAAACACATTTATAATATTTATATGCTACATACAAGACATTGTATGTAAGATTCTAAAAGTTGAGTAGAAGGTATATTTTGTACTACATGACTTTGGCGTAAAAGTTCCCAGTTATAACTTTCAGTATACATGTCCTTGATTGTGTCCTTTACACTATTTTTCTTTTGCAAGTCATTATGGTAAAACATTGTGGTATGACTACTGCTTATTCTGCATCTTTCTATTATCTTTTGAATCACTTGCAGTTTTGAGTATTTTGCGATTGTGGTGCTCTATAATTCAGAAACAGAATTATAAACATAGTACTAGAATAAAAAAGATAGATTTTTGAGGTGGGGAGCAGCTTTTGGATCACTTCACAATTTCACAAATGTAATTAAGCATGCTTTCTTCCTCCTCCAACTTGATTATATAACCAGCTCATTGTCCTTCTGAATGCTTGTCCAAAATACGCATGCTGATGGATTGCTCATCTCACTCCATAATCTGGACAATGCACATTTTTCATCCAATTAGTTTTTCTATATGGATAACTAGGCTGACTTCTTTTAAGTGATCATGATGTCATAGAAAATCCCATTGTGTTCTGGGGTTTTATATAATCAGTCAGTTAACTACCAAGTATTATTTTGTGCCAGTAACTGTGTTAAGTACAGAAAGGCAAAAACAAAGGAAAAAACAGTTCATGTTCTTAAGAAACTCACAGCCTAATGGGAAAGGATAGTATGCAAACAACTATATATACAATTATCCAAATATATATGTACATATATATTTATGTGTATATGTATGTATATACACTTACATATATAGTATAAGGATATAGATTATATATAATATTATACATATGTACACACATACTTATATGGATATATATTCATACATACAATTATATATATATATAAACAACTATAAATGTGTGTGAGTGTGTACATAAGATAATATGCAGAAACGCAGAATTAATTGGGGTAATGTTAGAGGGAAGGCCAAAGATTAAGGACTGGATGGAAAGGGAGCTAGATCTCAGTGAATGAGCTCATTTTTCCCCAGTGAAATACGATGGGATATAAGGGAGTTCTGGAAGGCAAGTGGGATCGAGAAAGATATTATTGATGGTGCAGTGGATAGAGCACTGACCCTGAAGTCAAGATGATATGAGTTCAAAGCCAGCTGTGGACACTTAACACCTACTAGCCCTGATGGCTAGTATGGCCCTAGGCAAGTCACTTAACTCCAATAACCTCAAAAAAGAGAGGAAAAAAATCTTGAGAGACTAAAATAGTAGACTAAGTCAAGTAAGATGAAATTAAATCAGGAATACTGTAAACTTCACTAATTAGTTGTGCCTCAGTTTCCTTATCTGTAAATGAGAGGGTTGGACTTGATGACATCTAAGATGCCTTCCAACTCTCTAGCCCTATGATCTTTCCATTTGGTTCAAATACAAAATGTATAAGCATAAGATGGGGGGAGTGTTGTTTTTGGCTACAAATATTCTTATGAAAAAATCTGAGGTTTTATTAGACTGTTAGCTCTAGGTGTACAATGGATAGAGCACTGGACTTGGAATCAGGAATATTCATCTTCCTGAGTTCAAATCTGGCTTCAGACACTTATTTCATTAACTGTGTGACCTTAGACAATCCACTTAACCCCATTTGTCTCAGTTTCCCCATATGGAAAATGAGCTGGAGAAGGAAAACTTTCCACTATTTTTGCCAAGAAAACCTTATTAAATGGGGTCACAAGAAGTTGCACATGATGGACTTGAGTCAACAAAAAACCAATAATAACAAAACTCAGTATGAATGTAGAATGTGACAGGGTAGCCCAAATATTTAGCACAATCTTAGTTTGCATTCAAGAGAACCAGTATCTAGGAGGGAGATAATTTCTCCCTAGAGATGACTGCCCTGGACACACCATATATGATGTATTGTGTTAAATTAAGGATGCCCTCTTTTAGAAGAGTCATTAAAAATTATTACCCATGGAACTCAGATGTAACTCAGTAACTCAGATGATGGTGAGCCTGAGAGTTACACTCTATAAGCATCAATTGAAGGATCTATGAATGTTGAGACTAGATAAGAGCAAACTGAAAGTAGCATAATAATTAACTTTAACCATTTATCTGATGGACTTTTGTATTGTATTGTATTTGTATATTGTGTTGTAACACCACAGTTTTTAGAGCTGAAATAAATGAGAGAATCATAACTTTATAGAAAAAAATGGATCATAGATATTGAACTAGGGGAAATTTTGAAGGCCATTGAGTCTAACTGCCTCATTTAATTTAATTTTTGTATTAAAATTCCTTCAGATTTGATTTAAACAAAGATGTCTGGGAGAAAACTGCTAGGCAAAGTGAGGTCCCTGGGTATTCTGGATGAATGAATTCTTCTCTTGTCTCTTCATCTGTTTCAGAGATTTGAAGAAAGACAGAGATAGATGAGAAGGGGAAGAGTAAGTCCTCTGTCAGGGGAAAGACTAGCGTGAGGTGAGTTATAAGAAATCAGGGGGTGAAGCAGGTAGATGTTGCAGTGAATAGAGCAATGGTCATGGAGTCAGGAGAACTTGAGTTCAAATCTAGCTTCCAACATCTAACACTAGCTGTGTGATGCTGGGCGTGTAATTTAATCCCAATTGCCTCAGGAAAAGAAAAAGAAAGAAAGAAAGAAAGAAAGAAAGAAAGAAAGAAAGAAAGAAAGAAAGAAAGAAAGAAAGAAAGAAAGAAAGAAAGAAAGAAAGAAAGAAAGAAAGAAAGAAAGAAAGAAAGGGGACCAGAAGGGATAGATGGGGAAAGGGTACAGAAGACTTTTGCCAGAACACAAATGCAAAATTCACAAGTTTCTGCTTCTCTTTTGAATCATAATTTCCTTTTAAAATGAAGTTAAATCTTAATGAGCTCCAGCACACTGTTGTTGAGTAGTTTCAGTTGTGTCCAATTCTGCAGTTGGACACCCCCATTTGGGGTTTTCTTGGTTGGCAAAGATTCTGGAGTACTTTGCCATTTCCTTTTCTAGCTCATTTTACACATGAGGAAATTGAGGCAAACAGGATAAAGTGATTTGCCCACATAGTTGGTAAGGATCTGAGTCCAGATTTGAACTCAGGAAGATGAATCATCCTGACTTCAAGCTCAGCACTTTGTCTACTTCATCACCTAATTGACCTCCAACCTATTAGCTTCCATCACCTGTGGTGTGAGGTGGGGAGGAAGGACAAGATCAAATTTTATTACAGTTCTGTCCCTATCTTGCACAAAAGTGTTGAAGGAGACTAAGCCCTTCATTTCACAGATGAAGAAACTGAGGTCCTGAGAAATGATTGAGGTTGCACAAGCAATAAAAAGAATTCAAAGCCAATTTCTTTTTCCTATATCATGTTGTAATTTATACATGTTATGTTTTTCTGAGATTCTTTTTTACAGTTCCACAGATTCAGGAGCATTTGTAACAAACTTTTACAATATTTTACGTGATCTGTATTCAGTTTGGTAGGAAAACCAAAAACTATGGCAGAAAAAGGCGGAAAAGATTTATACCACCCAATCAGAAAACCGTTTTCTTATTTTTGGTGGTAGCTTAGTTCTAACTCAATTCTGTAACATTGCTGATAAATTCAGAAAGAAAATGAATTAAGTAGAAGAGTTGAAGAGAAATCTGAGAACAAGATGCGCAGCAGCATTCTAATAACACTGGCCAGGCTTAATATACTGAAACCAGAGCATTCGCTGTAGAACTAGCCATGGATAATAATGGAACAAGGCATCTTTTTCTCATAAAAATGATGCAGTTCCAAAGTAGCACACCATTTTCTAAAACTAAACACAAAGAGATTTCTACAGGGTAAAAATGTAAATTTGTATATATGTTTAGGTCAACAATGGAGTCTTTACAAATACCCAATTACAGCAGGAGTACATATGGTAAATTTATATTACATAAATTCTATTATATACTTTCACTTCTATTGCATAAGTTTACTGGGAAAGGCAGTATCAACAACAACAACAATGACCTTTTGGGCTTACAGAAGACCAGGGTTCAAATTCCATTTTTGTGGCACCTATCAATAATGTGATTGTCAGAAAAATCACTTCCCTGAGAATGAAACTCTTTGAACTTTGATTTCTTCTGCTACAAGGGAATACATTCTTAATGCAGTCTTAAGGTATTAAAGCTTAATAAGGAACAATCATTCTTGAACTTCAATTATAAAGAACAACCAAGTCATCCAAAGAATAGACATGAAAAGACACTTCCCCTCATTCTTTTGCAGAAAAGTGGGAGGTCCAAGAGTGTGGGACGTTGTGCATATTTTAAGATTTTTTTTATGTGTTGACCAATTATGCTGATCTTTTTTCTCCTTTTTCTTTCTTTAAAAAGGTCCTTCGTAATAAGGGATTGCTCTCCAGGAGGAGTAAGAAGAAGGAGAAACTTGGGTGATATAAAACAAAAGATATCATTAAAAATACATCTTTATGATTCAAACAAGATCATGATCTTGTGATGAAGAGAGCCATCTACCCCCAGAGACAAGACTGTGGAAACTGAGTTGGGACCACAACATAGCATTTTTCACTCTTTCTGTTGTTGTTGCTTGTATTTTATTTTCTTTCTTAGTTTTTTTCCTTTTTGATCTGATTTTTTTTTATGCAGCAAGATGAATGTGTACATGTGCATACATATATTGTATTTAACATATATTTTAACATATTTAACATGTATTAGATTACCTGCCATCTAGGGGAGGAGATGAGGGGAAGGAGGGGAAAATTTGGAATACAAGGTTTTGCAAAGGTTAGTGTTGAAAAATTACCCATGCATATGTTTTGTAAATAAAAAGATTTCATAAAAGAGAGAGAGAGAGAGAGGGAAGAGAGAGAGAGAGAGAGAGAGAGAGAGAGAGAGAGAGAGAGAGAGAGAGAGAAGGAGGGAGTGCCCAGGCTGCTAAGCTTGAAAGATCCATCAGAGGCATTTAAGAGGTAACACAGGCAGCCAAATCTGGTGAGGAACTAGATTAGGAAGAGAGCAAATGCTTAATTCAGCTCAGTCACCAATCAAAACATTGGATGTCTTCAAGGAACCAGCTCAGTGGAGCAAAGATATGATTTGTCCTCTGTTGATGCTATTTGCCAGAAGCAAGCTTCCTCAAAAGTGACTTGTTCCATAGTTGTGAAAACTCTGTTAGAAGATGAAGTAGGAAAAATAATTTCTATTTTCCCTAGACTATTGATTCTAAAAAATTAAATGTGTGTAAAAAATATATCTTTAAAATTGTGAACAGCCAGATTTCAGAAAAACCTGAAAAGACTTACATGAACTAATGCTGAGTGAAGTAAGAAAAACCAAGAGAACATTGCACATAGTAACAGTGAGATTGTGCCATGACTAGCTATAACTGACTTAGCTTTTATCCAGTAATATAATGATCCAAAACAATCCCAAAAGACTCATGATGGAAAATGTTATCCATATCCAGAGAAAGAACTGATGGAGTCTGAATGTAGATTGAAGCATACTATTTTCACTTTTTTGTGTTTTTTTTCCTTTTGTTCTGTTTCTTCTTTTACAACATGACTAATGTGGAAGTATGTTTTACATAATTGCATATAGCCTGTATTAGATTGTTTACCATCTTGGGGAGAGGGAAAAGAAAGGGAAAAAAATTTGAAACTCAAAATCTTTCAAGAATGAAAGTTGAAAATTGTCTTTACATGAAATTGGAAAAAATAAAATATTAAATTTGAAAATTCATCTTAAAAATTAATGCAGTAGCTCTTTTGTAGTGGCAAGAAACTGGAAACTGAGTGGATGACCATCAATTGAAGAGTGGCTGAATAAATTATGGTATATGAATGTTATGGAATATTATTGTTCTATAAGAAATGATCAGCAGGATAATTTCAGAGAGACCTGGAAAGACTTACATGAACTGATGCTGAGTGAAATGAGCAGAACCAGGAAATCATT
The DNA here is from genome assembly GCA_023553655.1 of Myrmecobius fasciatus. Classification (NCBI taxonomy): domain Eukaryota; kingdom Metazoa; phylum Chordata; class Mammalia; order Dasyuromorphia; family Myrmecobiidae; genus Myrmecobius; species Myrmecobius fasciatus. The sequence goes on from JAJPUD010000364.1 coordinate 28,487, forward strand.
ATACACGGCAACAACAATACTACTATATGATGATCAGTTCTGATGGACATGGCTCTCTTCAACAATGAGATGATTCAGACCAGTTCCAATTGTTTAGTAATGAAGAAAGCCATATACACCCAGAGAGAGGCCTGTGGGAATTGAATGGATTGCAACATAGCATTTTCACTTTTTTGTTGATGTTTGCTTGCATTTTGTTTTCTTTCTCATTCTTTTCCTTTTTGATCTGACTTTTCTGCACAGCATGATATTTGTAGAAATATGTATAGAAGAATTGCACATGTTTAACATATACTAGATTACTTGCCCTCTAGGGGAGGGATGGGGGAAGGGAGAGAGAAATTTGGAACACAAGTTTTTGCATATATTTTGAAAATAAAAAACTTTAACAAAAATATGATGCAGTGTAACCTATATCAGATTGCCTAGATTAACCCTAGGGGGACAGAATTTTAAAAAAGAATGTTAAAATAATTTTTACATGTAATTGGGGGAAAATAAAATATTGTTTAAAAAATAATGTAGTATTCCAATGTCATTACAGTTTGAAGCTTTAATAAGCCTAAAACTACACTAAGACTTCTGTAACACACTGTATATGTACTTATTATCTCACATGTGAAAAGGGCTTTGCAAATTGTAAAGTAGTAAGAAAAGAAAAATGATTATAAGTCCTTCACTCATACAGATTATTGCCCTTATAATACTTAAATGAGTTCCAGAAAGTTGTGTAAGGTAGATAAGGCCTATATCACACAACAGGTAGAGGCCAGGAGTTTGAATGGAGTACTTCCTGACTCCCACCTTAGTACTCTAACTACTGAACCAAGATGTTTCTTGGATATTATTAGCATAATTATTATCATTCTGATTTTGTGAGCCGACACTAGTTCACATTTTTGAGTTTGCTTATGTGTAATTCCCAACTTCTGTCTACATTTTTGCTTGGAGCCCCCATATATATTTGGCCTGCTGCAGTAACTCTAAGTTTACCAGCAGTTCTACTTCAATGTTTTAATATTTAGAGCTGTAAATCACCTAGAGAATATTCTGTTTAATCCCTCTCATTTTATAAATAAGGAAATGGAAGCCCCAGAGTTGTGGTACCTTGCTCAAGGTCATAGAGATAGAATCAGAAGTGCATACATATCTCCACCCCTTCCCAACTCTTATAGGGATGGGAGCTGTGATTTAATTTAAATGAAAACCCTAAGTTGGTATGATAATATCGATTTAAAATATTGTTCTTGTGTTTTTGTATTTTTATGAAAAGAGGGAGAATAGGATAAGGAGGTGGGAGAATAAAGGGAGAGAGAGAGAGAAAGAAAGAAGAAGGGGAAGAGAAAAGGAGAGACAGACAAGACAGAGACAGAGAAACAGAGAGACAGAGAGAGGTTCACAGAGAGAGACGGAGGGACAGAGAGACACATAGAGAAAGATATGCACACAGAGAGATAGAGAGAGAAAAAAAAGAAAGGAGGAGGAGGAAGAAGAAGAGGAAGAAGAGGAAGAGAAAGGAGAGATATTTTTCTAAAGACTGTTCATTAATTATTTGTAAGTGGCTTCACACCACCGGTAGTCTGATTTCATTGGCTAACATCTGCTTCATACTTAATAGGTCCTGTTGCACAGATCAGTTGTCTCAAACTTTTTGTTCTCATACTTTGAAAAAATTGTTTGAGGATTTCTCAAAGAGGTTTTGTTTATGTGGATTATTTCTATTCACATTTACTCTGTTAGAATTTAAAACTTCTTAGCATTCTTCTGAAAATAATTTTTATCTATTAGACTCTCTGAGAGAGTTTGGGTGGTTTACCATGAGTTCTCAGACTACATGTGGAGAACCACTGTTATAAGGAACCCTTAGATACCAAACTACCCCTATCAATGGAGACTGGTACTTTCAGAGTCACTCAGAGCACTAAGAGGTTATCTGAGCCCAGGGTCACACAGAACCAAAGGCTTGAGTTGAATAGAGATCTTGTTTGTCTCTGACTCATGACTTCAAACTCATCATTGCAGAAAACACTAAATACTTCCTTGGTCTTACTCTTTTTGATCTTTCCGCTACTCCTTACCCCATCCCTCTTAGGGGCTGTATCACTCTATTAATTAAAAGAGAAATAGCTTCTGGAGTCTCCTTTGCCTTGTACTATTTGTATAGCAAGCGCTGTGTTCTGTCTCTAGTGTCTGTGTGAGTGGATTTGACAGGATGGGCAGTGCTCTTCTCCCACTCTGCTATGGTTCCCAGCTTGGATTTAACTATCTGGTACCCGGGTCTCTGGCTCTCTTTTCCAACACAGTATGGAGGAAAGACTGATAGACTTGTAGTTGGGAAGATAGAGCTTCAAAATGAACCTTCCTAGTGGTTTAATCCTGGACAATCTTGCTTCAAAGCAAATCCCTAGAGTTTATTTATTGTGTCATTTCCCTTGGAGCTTCTTGAATTAGATAGAAGTATAATTAGATTTAGATTATTTTGGACTGGAGATGGGATCATGGATTGTAGTCAGGTTTTTCTTTCTTTTTTTTAACTTTTAATTTTTTTTAGGTTTTTCTTACTTTTAGCTCATATATAAGATAGTTAGGTGGTGTAGTGAATACAGTGCCAAATCATAAATCAGGAAGTCAGTTCAACTATGGCTTCAGATAATAACTACTCACATAAACAAAACCAGTCATTTAGCTTCTATCTATATTAAATTGCTTATATGTAAAATGGAGATTACAATATTAATGGAAGCTAGTTCCCAGGATTGTTGTAAGGAGAACATAAGATAATATTTGTGAAGAAAGTGCTATGTAAATACTATGTTATTATTATTATTATCATATACTTTATTTTCAAATGATAGAATAATAGACTTAGATCTGGAAAAAAGCTTATTGTTATTGTTTGGTCATTTCAGTCTGACTCTGTGACTATTTTTGGAGTTTTCTTGGCAAAGATACTGGAGTAGTTTGCCATTTCCTTCAGTTCATTCTATAGATAAAACAAACAAGGTTAAGTGAATTGCTCAGGGTTATATGGCTAGTAAGTGTCTGAGACTGGATTTGAACTCAGGTCTTCCTGACCAAAAACTTTATAGCATCACATAGGTGTCCTCCAGAAGGAACCTTAGAGAAATTCAAACCTAATTCCTTCTTATACATGAGGAAATTGAGGCAGACATGTTAATGGTTTTGTCCAGGATCAAACAGCTAATGGATGTTACAGATAAAGCTTGAATCCTGTTCTTTGCTGATTGGTACCCTAGCCACCATATCAAGTTGCCTGTCTTTCAATCATATTTGTTCTAATATTTTCAGTGTGAGACTATAGCTCTTGGGGGATCATGGAGCTTTTCTAATTTAACTCCCTCAGTTTACGAATGTGGAAACTGAGGTTGGCTTGGAGAATGAAATGCTTTTCCCAATGTCACAAAGATAGCATGTAGAAGAGCTGGGCTTTATGCCTGAGTCTGACACCACCAAGTTCAGTCTTCTTCTGAATCCCTTCTGCCCTGTTCTAGAAGATCTTTCTTGACTAAGAAAATGGAAGCAGAATAGGCATTGAAGAAATTTTGTTTGTTTGTTTTTGTTTTTGCTTATGGTAGATGGTTTTGTTAGCTGTGAATTAATCTTATCCAATCTTCTTTAAATAGCTTAAATAAGAATTTTTTTTTACCATCTGTTTCCCATGTTTTGCAACTAGTTCAATTTATTTGATTTATTTCTCTTAAATGGTCTGATTTTTCTGTCCAGATTCAGTGATATCTATTTACTTAGTGCCCAATAGATATGGCTTGTAATTATTCCCAAGTTGAGTGTGGTAAAGTTGAGAATCTAGAATAGGAGAACATGGAAGTTTAAGGTGTGAAAATCTGGTTCCACACATTTAAACCCTCTTGGTTCCTACCTCAATCACTAGATGTCACTAAAAATTATATAAGTACTAAGATTTTTTCTTAAGAGCCATAGACAGTAAGCTCAAACTTTAATCAAAATTATGATTGTGTCTTAAATAAAACTGGGCAGATTATCTGCTAAAGCCCAAGAATCTGAATAAAGATTTTTATAAATTATCTGAAGTATATGAAAAAAACCTGGTCTTGGTTGATTAAACCAATCAGTTATTTATGTTTTTATACTCTCCCATTAATTCTGACCTCCCTGTTGCCTCTAGTTTCAGTATCACAGTTGAATTTTATGTGATCTGAACACGAGAAGATGTGAAATCCTAAAGAGAACAAACATACAATCAGTCCCTCATGGGTCTGATCAAATTTCATATTTTATTATAGAAACCAAAAGGCCTTTAGCATACCTGTTGTTCCAAGGGAAAGATCTGGATTGTCTAAAAACAAAGCAAATGGACCCATTCCTGCTGTTGAAACCTAACCCTCAAAATGACCTACTCTATGAATTGCAAGTGAGTGATGATAAGATGATGTTTCTGAACACTTTTTGAGTTCTTTAGAATGAAGGTGTTTGGAGAGTGAGTAAGTATTTGTCTTATTATTCATGTGTCTTTCTTTTCTCTGATTCCATTCTAGGTAGACATAGAATTCTAAAAACTGTTTCTGATTGACTGGTTAAAAAAAGAAAGAAAAGAAAAACGTTTCCCTTTCTTCCATGAGTAGGACATAACGTCCAATGAAATTAAAAGTGAGAAATAAGCCTTGATGCTTTTTTCTTGTTAAAAAAAAAACATACCAGGGCAGCTAGGTGGTGCAGTGGATAGAGTACCAGCCCTGAAGTCAGGAGTACCTGAGTTCAAATATGGTCTCAGACACTTAACATTCCCTAGCTGTGTGGCCCTGGGCAAGTCATTTAACTCCAATTGTCTCAGCAAAAAAAGCAAAAAAAAATCATACCCATCCATATCTATCTGGATAATTTACTCATCTGTTCCTACTTATCATATTCACTATCATATCATTACCAAACATAGAAGGGAGGCAGCTAAGTAGTGGAATGAATAGAGCATTGGACTTGAATTTAGGAAGACCGAAGTTCAAAAGGATTGTGTGACCCTGTGCAAGTTCACCTAAAATCAGTTTTCTCATCTGAAAAATAATAATAACACTTACCTTTAAGGGTTCTTATGAGCCTCAAATGATATAATAATTGTAAAGTACTTAGCATTTTATCATGATATAGTAAGCAGTATAACAAGGTTAGCTATTATAATTAGAAATAGGTTCTTTGGTCTCACAGAAGTCAAGGTCAGGGCTATGATTTTCTCACATGTTCTCTGAATAATATGGCAGAATAGAAAGACTGGTGGATTTTAAGGCAAAGATCATGGTTTCAATTCCCATCCCTGACACATTACCTATATAAGCCTATGTATCTGGACTTCTGTTTCCTCATTTGTTGAATGAATGGGTTTGTAAAATTATTGTGGATTATTAAACTGAGCCCCAGAAAAATTGAGTAATTTGCTCAAGATCACACAGGATCACACTTCATGTTTCCTTCTAGTTCTAGAATCCATGGTCCTGTGATTTGTTTTTGTGCCATAAAAATGACCTTAGGTTCTGGAAGCCATGGCAAATCCTTTTAAGGTTAGAATAATTCCTGGTAGGGACCAACTATATTATGTGTATCTCTCCTCCATGGGCTGTCCCATTTTTAAAGATAAGTTCAGAAACATTTATCCCCAAAAGTTAACTACTTTTATCACCAAAAGATATTCCCCAGAACTGTCTCCTGAGGTATAGAAGGGTTTGCGATCTGCATCAGTGAAGGGAATATCAGTGATTAAGGAGACAAAATCATAGATTTCTTTTTGCATTTCTAAATAATAAACAATATCATTTGCTACAAGTAATTCTATAATTGCATGCAATCATCATTATCATCATCATCCAGTCTTACATGGAGTTTTGAATTTTTCAAACATTTTGAATTCAATTTAACAAGCATTTAAGTGCCTACTATTCCAGAGGTTGTTGTGGATGATGATGATAACAAAAACAGAACAAAAACCAGAACCTGACCTCAAGGAACTTGTATTCCATCAATTTATATTCCTGATGAGTCTGATACTACTATTATTATTCCTATTTTGCCCATGAACAAATGAGGTTTAATGAAAATTATTTGAATTGACCAACATCAAAATGCTGAGTCTGATACTACTATTATTATTCCTATTTTGCCCATGAATAAATGAGGTTTAATGAAAATTATTTGAATTGACCAATATCAAAATGCTATTGCACTTCCTCAGTAAAACCCCTTTAAAAAATTGTTAGATCTATGGCTAACAGTAACTAAAATAAAGAATATGGATTGATTTTAAAAAGCAACTCAAACCTTCATACTTTCCTTTTCCCTAATTGGAGAGTGGACATCAGAGAACTCCTCTCAGATTCTCTACTTAAGAAGGGGGCTTCTCAACATTTACCACCCAGCTCAAAGTCTTTACCATATTTCCAGGCTAGATATTCTCCCCCTTCTTTCAGTTTCTTTTTATATATTTCTTCCCCCATTAATGTCTGAGCTCCTTGATTGCAGGGATTTTGCTTTTGCCTTTTTTTGTATCCCAAGCATAGTGCTCAGCACATAGTAGTGACACAGTAGAAATCTGTATTGTAGTAAAGACCCCAATACTTTTTAAGAAACCCCAGGTCACCTTGCCTTGGGAATGATGTAGTCACCTTAGGAATGTAGCTACTTAAGTGTGATGTAGCACAGCCCTGAAGAATGTGTGTGAAAGAAAGGGAGTGGGGTCTAAGTCCACTAAGCTCTCCTTCAAGAATGTCTGATTTGTCACCCAAAAGTCTGGATTGCTATCTCACACCTGGACTCAAACAATGAGCCCTTCTTAGTTTCATGAGAAAAGAAAGGGGGTTGTTATTGGTCCCCATTACCAAACTTCCCAACAATCATATGAACTCCAATCTCATGATGTCATTTATTCTGCTCTGTTCTTCTGTACTTCCCAACTCTACCCCTAATAATTTTCCCTATAAATTTACCTACCTGTTTGCTCCCTGCTCTTTGCTATCTTCCTCTTTTGAAATTTGCCCTGCTTTAATTAGTTTACAATTCCTATAAAATTCTGCCTTTTGACATGGCGATTATCTAAACCTCCAAATTCTTTTGGGACATCTGCTTCACTGGTCTGGAATATTAATATCTTGGGGTCCTTGTGAACCCCAACAGTAGGTACTTAATAAATTTTTATTGATTTAAGTGTCAAGGTTGGGATCCATATCATCTGATCACAAGGACAGGGAATTTTCTGTTAAGTCAGGTTGCCTTTAAACTTGATATAACAGGATTTATTTGTCTGTCTGCAATCAATCTCATGTGTTTTCAACATTTGATAAATTCTTCATCCTTAACTTTTTTATAGCATATGCGTGCAAAGAGAAATTAACAGGGGAATGCTCATTGTTTTGGATTCTATCTCAAAATGGGTTTTTAAAAAATATATTCTTGATGAGAGAATTCTTTACCAGAAGTCTAAGAATAGTTCTATAAATACATGAGGGCAGAGGAAGTAGAGGAAAAGGAATATTTAGACAACTTAAGACATCAAATAAACATTTCAAGGAAGGTCACTGCTGTGACCAATTGCTGCAATTGTGCCAGTGCTTCATATCTTTAAAGGTATTGCTGTCTCAGAGCTGTATACATTAGTGTGTGGTTTTGCTGGTTCCATTTTGCAGACAAAAAGAAATTGAAACATACAGAAATTCAGGATGTGTTCATGTGGGCCAGGTACATTAACTTCATTCGACTCAATTGACCAGCTTGATGGTCAATTTTTTTTTAAACGTGTCAGTTGTTTTATACATTCCAAACTGACTGATTATTTGGGTATCCTTGAGATACAGCCTAGATGACTTTTGCTGTAAATTATTTGGTGAGTCAGTAGTAAAGCAGGGACTTTCTAATTTTGAATGTTATTAGACTATGAGACCATGATACATGCCCCAATAGAGGTAACTATAACTATTATCTTAGTATGTATTTTGCTTAGTAAGTGATATTTTGTACTTTATTTATCCAAATGAGGTATTCTATTTTCAGGCATTGATTCTTATGTAAGAAAATTATTTGGATCATATTCCTTTAATTTTTTCAACTAATATTCATTTTCTCTATCTCCCACCTATTCCTTAAAAAAGAAAACAAAAGAAAAACAAGGGAAACCCTTATATAAAATACTCAAAGATAAGTAAGACAAATTCCAACTTTAACTACGTACAAAAACATAGGTTTAATTTTTCATATTTATTCCTCAGAGAGCAATTTGAAATTATGCTCTCAAAGTTACTAAACTTTGACCCAAATATACCACTATTGAATCTATACCTCAAAGAAATCAAATAAAGAGGAAAAGACCCATATATGCAAAAATATTTATAGTAGTTATTTTTATTATGGCAAAGAACTGGAAACCAAAAGCCATAATCTTTTAAAGCAGAAAAAAAAGAATATGTTTTTTTTTCCCTTTTGGATGCCTGCTGACATTTCAATTTCAGTGGAATAGCGGGAAGGTCAGTTTTAGGTTGCTGACAGCTTCTACCTTTTTTTTATCCAGCTGGCTAGACTCTGTTTGGCTCTCCTATATCAGAATGCAAGTGGAGACAAGTCTTTTATCTTCTGTCCCTGTCTCACCACTCACCATGCCTATTACTGCTGGCTGTTGCTGGTCACTCTTAACCAGCTGTTACTTGTCACATTAGAGGCAACCTGACTGCATTTCAGAGGGTGACAGACTCCTGAATATTGTAAGTCACCATTTTCCTGGCTGAAACACAACAGAAGGCACATGTGGAAACCAGTCAGTCACTTTGCAATGGGGAGAAAGGACATTTCCAGGTGAAGAAAATAGCTCATCTTTGAGTATTTCACCCTCTTTAATTTGATTGAATGGTTTGTCCCTAAGTGAACTTTCATAGTTTTCTGTAAGTATACAGGAGAACATGAAAAGATGCTTGGTAGCTCCTAATCCAGAAAAGATGGCAGTTGCTGATATCTTCATGGACTAGAAATAGGCTTCAGTGTTTAGGTCACACAACTAGTGTGGAATTTATACCACATCTTCTCAACTTCAGGTCAGCATGAAGCAGTTTCCTCAAAAATATTGAACTCATTCATTCATTTTATTTACTCTTTGTAGACATATTCCTTAGTAATTGGGATCTTAGAATAACAAAATATTACATCAGCACTAATAAAATAATTCAACCAATAAATAAAAAGCCTGATAAGTTAAAAAAAAAGAATGAGTCTGAAACAACTTAAAAAAAACCTACACTGTCAGAAAGGAATTAAATATCATATAAATGTAAATTCCATTTTACAAAGTTTGCTAATTATTTTCTGAAACCTCATTGTGGCATGAAAATGACCCAGAGTTCTTGAAGGTCATTTTATCTAGCGTTTGAAGACTAGACTAGCTAAGATTGAAGAGATTCTTCAGTGAGTTGGCAGTAGAGTGACAAGTTTATCATTGTGACCATAGCAACTCTTGAAAGCCTCTTTCCAAGTCATACAAAGGTTGTGAACTCTTTTGAGTAAAGGCACATCCACAGGAATCCCAGATCTTTGAAATTATAAAATATTGTTGGCTTTCACTGTTTCCTTAATTTTGAAAAATTAAACTTCATTAATATTTAAGCCCAAAGAAGCATCAAATTGGGAAATCATCTTTACATTTAAGGGTTCTGATAAAGGTCTCATCTCTAAGATATATAGAGAATTGTTTCATATTTATAAGAAGTCAAGCCATTCTTCAATTGATGAATGGTCAAAGGATATGAACAGACAATTTTCAGATGATGAAATTAAAACTATTTATAATCATATGAAAAGTTGCTCCAAATCACTATTGATCAGAGAAATGCAAATTAAGACAACTCTGAGGTACCACTACCCACCTGTCAAATTGGCTAAGATGACAGGAAAAGATAATGATGAATGTTGGAGGGGATGTGGGAGGGCTGGGACACTGATACATTGTTGGTGGAACTGTGAACAGATCCAACCATTCTGGAGAGCAATTTGGAGCTATGCTCAAAAAGTTATCAAACTGTGCATACCCTTTGACCCAGCAGTGTTTCTATTGGGCTTATATCCCAAATAAATCATAAAGGAAGGAAAGGGCCCCACATGTGCAAGAATGTTTGTGGCAGCCCTTTTTGTAGTGGCTAGAAACTGGAAGCTGAATGGATGCCCATCAATTGGTTAATGGCTGAATAAATTATGGTATATGAATGTTATGGAATATTATTGTTCTGTGAGAAACGACCAGCAGGACGATTTCAGAGAGGCCTGGAGAGACTTGCATGAACTGATGCTCAGTGAAGTGAGCAGAACCAGAAGATCATTATACACGGCAACAATAATACTATATGAGGATCAGTTCTAAGGGACATGACTCTCTTCAACAATGAATGCTTCAAACCAGTTCCAATTGTTCAGTGAAGAGAGCCATATACACCCAGAGAGAGGGATGTGAATTGTGGACCACAACATATCATTTTCACGCTCACTTTTGATGTTTGCTTGCATTGTATTTCCTTTATCTGATTATTCTTTCTTGTAGATACAATTTCTCCTGCACAAAAATGATGTGTGGAAATAAGCATACATATATTTGATTTCTTAAGTATTTTAACATAATTAACATGTATTGGATATCCTGCCATCTAGGGGAGGGGTGGGGAGTAGGGGGGAAAAATTTGTAACAGAAAGCTTTGTAAGGGTTAATGTTGAAGAATTACCCATACATATGTTTTGCAAATAAAAAATATTAATAAAATTAAAAATATATATATTTAAGCCCTAAGTCAAAGTTTTTATCTGAACTTGAGTAAGTCATGGTACAGAGGAAAGAGTGCTGGTTCTTAAGGATGTGAATTCCAATTCAGTTCCAGCATTTGATATATACTATCTGTGTGATCTTGAGCAAGTAATTTAATCTCCTTAAGATTCCATTTTCTCATCTGTGAAATGAGGGGATTTAGTTAAATGGCCTCTGAATTGCTTTTCAACTCTTCGACTATGGTGCTATGATAGATTTCTGCCCCTTGGTTAATAGCAGAATAATTAAATTATGAAGGTGTTATTTCTTTATCATGAAAAACTTCAGTGTGAAGATCCCAACATAGATGGCAAATAGTCTATAATTTAGTAGCTAAATTCTAGGAATTAACTGAGATACAGAGAAATTAAATGACTACCTAGAGTCATACAACTAGTAAAGGCAGAGATAGAATTTGAACCCAGACAGACTATGGTAGAAACAATATCTTTGATGTGACCTGGGCTAGTTATTGCAAATTCTTCTCTCCCCAAAATAGGAAAACTACTTTTGAAGCTTATTTAGGGATAAAGCCAAATCATTGACTTGACTTCTTATTTACCTAAGACCAGGTAACTGCATAGACTAGACCGACATTGTCCCTAAAATTAAAGGAAGATATCCTTGAGACTTGCTTGGTTCAGTAGGCTAAGGCTCTAGTCTTGGTGATGGGCTCCCCCATTACATGAGACAAAAGGGAAATCTGCAGAACTGATGAATGTCCAATAGGTTATGAAAGACAGCACATTTTTCTGACCAGATGTGTTTCTGTATGGAGTTGAGAGGTGGATCTACATCCAGTGAAATGAGTGTTATAGCTTTTATTACTTCTTACAGGTTCTACAAGTCTTTTGGCTCAGGATCTTTTTCGGATTATTCCCCATACCTGGAATGTTCTCCCTTGTCAACTCTGCCTGCTTACTTCCTTGTATTTCTTAAAGTCTTAATCAATTAAAACCCCTTAGGGAAGGAACTGTCTTTTCCCCCTTTTTTTATATCCCCAACACTTATCATAATATCTCATAATAGTCACTTATTAATGTTTATTGATTATTTGATCTACAAGTGTTTCATTTCATTTCCCTCTCATAACTATAGGATCAGACAAAATTGAATCAGGCCAGTTTTACATCACAAACTTTTAGAAATCCAAACTCATCATTCTACACTATATAACACTGGTTAAATAACCAGTTTAACCAGTTTAAATAAAAAACATGGCTAATAATTTTTTAGAATCAGAAAAAAAATGGAAGGATTAATTGAGATAGAATATGACTGTAGACTACCAGAAATGGAAAGGACAGAAAAGTTGAATTGCTTTAAAGTTTATATAGCCATTGGAAATTAATGGACAGACAAATATGTAAACATTTCAAAGACTTAGTTAACTTCCTGCACCAATTTTTGGTCTACATATTCAAACAAGTCAGTTATCCTACACATAAATGCCAACCTGGAGACATTGGGAGTGTTCTTATGCAAAAAGAGTAATAGTCAAGAGAAAATAATTACATTTCATAGTGGAGGATTTAGTGACAATAAGACTTGGTATAAACAAATAATAAATAAATAAAGTCACAGCTTTAGAGTGAGGTATCACTAAATCATTAAAAGATTATATGTATGGAATAAAATTGTCAATTTGGATTGGCAACAATCTATTGACTCACATTTTGACTGATGTCAGATTATTTGCTCTTTTCCAGCAGCATAAGTTTACTATTTGTTCAGCATTTACTACCAATCAAGGAAGGCTAATATAGACTCTATATTTCAAAGGCTACTTTGAAGCTATGGTGGTATAAAATTAAGGAGTAAAACCAATACGTGATGCAGAGAGACCTAATTCCCTCTTGACTAATTGATTAATAATTAATCAAACTTCCACAATTCAGTGGAAGTTTGACTAATGGAAATTGGGACTTCCATCAAAAAACATGCTAGAAGCATATATAAATATTGCTTCATTGAACCAATATTCCTGGCCTCAGTTGTCTATGAATGACTAGTGGCAAGAAAAAGTCACTGATGAGTAAGTCACAAAACAAAGAATTGATGATAAAGGGCTCAAGTTCCCTTCTCAGAAACACACCTTGCTATTGAGACAATGGCAAAAGTCAGAATCAGGCATTAAAATCTTGTAATTTATTATGATTGATCCCAGCCTCAGTACCAGGTCCATTGTTGGGGTTCAAAGCATATCTCTGTAGTCATGAAAGCATTACATGATGGATCAAGATAGAATCTGTATGTTAATAGGGAATTGATTTTGTTGGCATAAAATGGTAACTGGTGTCACTAAGAAATGGAAGATGTGCTTTTTGTGTGCAAAGGAAAGCACTTTTAACTTATGCTACATATTTGGGGAGTAAAAGTAATAGAGAATCTATGGCATTTATCTTCATTTACTTTTTCTTTATAAAAGGGTCCTGCAAGAATTTAGGGTATATCTTAGGAGTTAACCATTTGCCTAGGTATGCATAAGAATGCCCAAGTAGGAGCCAGGAAGCATCCATATTCAATAAAGCATTGTGGGAGAAGCATTTCTCAGCATATGGATTCCTTGCTGGGATCTAATCTGATTAAGGCAGAGATTTTTCTTTTAAAAATGCAAATTCCTCAAGGAAATGCTAGCTTGGAAATTTGACTTGGAAACCCGAAGGCTTGGGTTTGAATTCTAGCTCAGATTTTATTATCTCTGTAATCCTGAGGAAATCAATAAATGTTTCTGGACTTGTTTCCTCACATGTAAAATGAGGGTGTTAGAGTAAATGTATCTAGAATATTGGTAACTTTTGTTAGTTCTAAATCTATGACCCTTTAACTCATCCATTTCCCCATGAGGTAGTTAATTCTATTCTTTTGGATAGATATATTTGTTAATTTTTTTTTTTCTGTATATTGATTTGAAATTTTCTTTACAATTTGCACCCATTAGTCTACTAAGTTCTGCTCTTTGGAGGTTGACAGAATAAGTTTAATATGTCTCTCATGATGATTCTTCAAATATTTAAGAATATAACAATTGTTCCTACTAAATCTCTTTTAGTCTAAAAATCACCACTATAATATGATCAGGAACAATTAAATGGGATTATCACCTCCTTCATTATAGTCACTAGAATCTTTTAGAAATCATGAGATCTTAGAGATATAAGGAACCTTAGGGGTAATCTAGTTGATCTCCTTTCATTTCATAGATGAAAAACCCAGGAACAAAATGTGGAAGAGGTCTGTTCAAGGTTAGATAGGTGATAAGTAATTCAACTAGCATTCAGTTCCAAGTCTCCTGAATGAAACCTAAGACTGTATTTCTGGAACTGTATTGCATTTTAAAGGATATTCTTGTGATAAACAAAACCAAAAGGTAAAAGAAGCTTCGATTAAATCAAAGGATTGCTCACCTCTTCTTTGTGGAGAGCAAAAAAAGGAGCTGCAGTTGTTTTCTTCAGGCAACCAAAAATGATATGAATCAGCATTTCATAGGTTGTTTGGTAATCTCACCTTGAAGAACTTACAATAAAATTAAGCAAAAAGAGGGACATGACAATATTAGCAACTTAAGAATATCTACTGCAGAGGATAACGAGGTAGAAAAATTCTATGGAAAATTTGACGTTTTTAAAAATAAATTCAAAATATTAAAATATTTTTAAAAATAAATTTATTTATATCTTTTTGTTTTTATATCTTATACATCTCCATATATAATTGGGATTAAATTTCCTTATCTGTAAATGTTGCATATACAATGTCCCCTACCTCTGCAAATAAGAGAGGGAAATTCCTTCTCATATCTCGTTTTTGAGACCTAAGATTAGTCTTAATAATAATAATGCCTCAGTCTTCAGCTTTTGATATTTTAATTGTTATTCTTTCCATCTACATTGTTTTGTCATTATTTTCTTAGTTCTGATGATTTTACTTTCATATTATTGCTAATAGTTTATACAAATCCCTCTCTGCTTTGTATTCATTACATTCTGTATTTCTTACATTTAGTCCATTATAATCATATATTCAACTTCTTTAGCCTTTTCTTAATTTATGATATCTACTTTGTTTCTAGTTCTTTTCTACTAATACCAAAAATGAGGCTATAAATATTTTGCTGTATATAAGACCTTTGTTTTTATTATTAACCTTGATAAGGTAATATGCCCAACATTAGGATCTCTGGGTCAAATGATATGATTGCTCTAATAATTTTCTTAATATAATTCTATATCGATTTCCAGAATGGTTGTACTAATTTACAGCTCCATCAAAAGTATATTAGTAAACTTTTCTTTCTACTACCCATCATTATTAAATGTTTTGTCATCTTTAACAATTTGTTGTGTCAGACTTCAAAGTTGTATTGATTTGTATTTTTTTATTACTAATGATCGAGAGCATTTTTTTTCATATTATTACTAATAGTTTGCAATTCTCCAAAAATTCTTTAATAAAATCATTTGGCCATTTAGTTGCTAGGTAATCACTTTTCCCCCTATATATTTGTATTAATTCTCTATATGTCTTGTTCATCAGACTCTTCTCAGAGATATTTGATGGAAAGATTTCCCATTTGATCATTTTTCTTATCCTAGTTGTATTAGTTTTGTTCATACAAAAGCCTTTCAATTTCGCATAATCAAAATGATCTATTTTCTTTTTTCTAACAACTGTCTCATTCATTGTTTGTTCAGAATTCAGCAAAGATCTGAAAATAAAGTTAATGTCCATTGATTAGGAAGTTGCTAACTAATGAATCTAATAGAATATTATTGTACTATAAGAAAAAAAAAACAAACATCGCATTCATTCACTCAGTAAGTATTTATTATATGACTAGCATTGTCCACAGGGAATACAAAAAGCATAAAAAAAAATCCCTTTCTTTGGGATTCACATTCTAGTAAGGAAATACAACTAATTTCTTCTAGACTGTTTTCCAAGTTCCCAGAAACTCTTGTCAAATAAGGAAGTCCTTCTAATTTAATTATCTCTTTAGGCTTTTGTATCCTGGAATAAAAAGCTAATTTTTTCCTGATTCCCTCTTGTCTAGTTTGTTGCAATGACCTATTTCTATTTTTTTAAAACCAATATCAGATAATTCTGGTGATTACTGCCTTATGGTATAATTTGATATCTGGAAGTCCTATTTCCTCTTAATTCTTCTTTTTTCATTATTTTTCTTGATATTTAAATGTTTTTCCAAATTAAATGTGCTATTATCTTATTAGACTCTTGGAATTTTGATTAATCTAGCCTTAAATCTTCAGGAGACTAGCTATTCTTATCACATCAACATGGGTTGGCAGTGGTCCTTGGCATCTTGTCAAGAATTTGAATTGTTTTTTATTTATATTTTTTAGGGAGTAATTTGTAATCTTATCCCTACAACACCTTTCCAGGTACTGAGAGTGCTTTTAGTACATTGACTCCTAGGTATTTATTCATGTTGTTATTGTAAATAACAACATTTAAATAATTTATTTTAAATAAAATTGCAAGGGTCAATGTTGAAAAATTACCTATGCATATGTTTTGCAAATAAAAAGCTTAAAAAAAAAAAAAGAATCCAGAGAACTGGCTTGGATGTCCAAGTTCTCCTTGTCCGAATAAGTAAAGCTCACATTTCCATTAAAAAAAAAAAAAAGATTCTACTGATCATTTTAAGGAAAACTCCATTTATTCCCATGCTCTCTAGTATTTTTAATAGGAATGTGTGTTGGATTTTGTCAAATGCTTTTTCTGCATCTATTGAGATCATCATATGATTTCTCTTGGTTTGATATAGTCAATGATGCTAATAGTTTTCCTAATATTGAACCAGACCTGCATTCCTGGTATAAATTCTACTTGATCATGGTATATTATCCTGGTGATAACTTGTTGTAAGCTTTTTGCTAATATTTTATTTAAGATTTTTGCATCAATATTCATTAGAGAAATTGGTTTATAAATTTCTTTCTATATTTTGACCCTACCTGGTTTAGGTATCAGCACCATATATGTATCATAAAAGGAATTTGATAGGACTGCTTCTTTCCCTATTTTTTTTTTTACTTTTACCTTTACTGTGTATGTATCACTCTGCTTTAAATGTGATTTTGGTAAACAACATATTGTCTGGCTTTTAATCTAGTCTGCTATCTGCTTCTGTTTTATGGGAGAGTTTATCCTATTCACATTCACAATTAAAATTATTAACTCTGAATTTCTCACCATCTTATTTTCCCCCAAGTGAAAATCTCTTTCCTTTCTCCCTTTCCCTTCTCCCCCATGCTTTGCTTCTAACCACCAGTTCTCTCAATTAGCCCTCCCCTTTTACAGCCTCTCCCCACTTTCTTATTTCTTTCCCCTTCTACTTTTCCCTTTGAATAGCCTCTTCCTTTCCTTTCCCCTTTCTCCTCCTCCTTTTTTTTATTGCAGCAAGCTTATTTATTTTTAATACACATTGCTTTATGAATCATGTTGGGAGAGAAAAATCAGAGCAAAAAGGAAAAAAAGATTTAAAAAAACAGGAAAAAGTAGTGAACATAGTATATGTTGATTTATATTCAGTTTCCTTAGATCTTTTTCTGGATGCAGATGGCAGTTTCCCTCCAAAGTCTATTGAGGGGTGGGGGAGGAAAGAGGGAGAGGTAGCTAGGTGGATAGAGCATCAGCCCTGAAGTCAAGAGGACCTGAGTTCAAATCTGGCCTCAGACACGTAACATTCCCTAGCTGTGTGACCCTGGGCAAGTCACTTACTCCCAATTGCCTCAAAAAAAAAATCTATTGCTTTAGATCACTGAACCACTGAGAAGAATTGAGTCTTTTATAATTGATTATGGCACATACTTGGTGTTATTGTGTACAATGTATTTTTGGTTCTGCTTGTTTCGCTCAGCATCGGTTCATGACAACCTTTCCAGGCCTTTCTATAATCAGTGTGTTCATAATTTTTATAGAATAATAATATTCCATTACCTTCATATACCACAGCTTGTTCAGCCATTCCCCAATTATGGGCATCTGCTCCTTTTCCAATTCTTTGCTATCACAAAAAGAACTGCTACAAACATTTTTGCACGTGTGGGTCCTTTTTCTTCTTTTATGATTTCCTTAGTATACAGACTCAGTAATGATACTGCTGGGTAAAAGGGTATGCACAGTTTTATAGCCCTTTGGGAATAGTTCTAAATTACTCTCCAGAATAGTTGGATCATTTCACAACTTCACAAATAATGCATTAGCGTCACAGTTTTCTTACATCCCCTCCAACATTTATCATTATCTTTTCCTGTCATCTTAGCCAATCTGAGAGGTATGAGGTGGTACCTTAGAGTTGTTTTAATTTGCATTTTTCTGATAAATAGTGATTTACCCTCCTAATTTTTATAGGATAAAACAAGTTACTCTATCAAACTAAATATGTCTGATATTTTCTCTTTGAGCCAAACCCAATGAGATTAAGGTTCACACAATGCTCATCCCTCTCCTTCTATCCCTCAATTGTAATAGGACTTTTTTGCCTGTTTACAAACTCCTTTGCCCTTCAGAATATCATATTCCAGGTTCTTCAGTCCTTTAAAATGGAAGCTTCTAGGTCCTGAGTAATACTGATTGTCACTCTTCAATATGTGAATTGTTTCTTTCTGGCTCCTTGCATTATTTTCTCCTTGATCTGATAATTCTGAAATTTAGCTACGATATTCCTTGCACTTTTTCATTTTGGGGTGTCTTTTAGGAGCTGATTGGTGGATTCTTTTATTGGTTATTTTATCCTCTGGTTCTAGGAAACCAGGGCAGTTTTCCTTGGTGATTTCTTGAAAGAGGTTGACTAGGCTCTTTTTTCCATTGTGGTTTTCAGATAATTCTTGGATTCTCTCTCCTGCATCTATTTTCCAGGTCAGTTGTTTTTCCAATGAGATATTTTATATTCCCTTCTATTATTTCATTTTTTGGTTTTGTTTGACTGATTCTTGATATCTCTTTGAGTCATTCACTTCTATTTGTGCAATTCTAATTTTTAGTGAATTATTGTCTTCAGTTAGCTTTTTTTTTAACCTCTTTTTGCATCTGACCAATTGAACTTTTAAAAAGTTGTTTTGTTCATTGGAATTTTTTTCCATTTCATCAATTCTATTTTGTAGGGAGTTGTTCTCTTTTTCCATTTCACGAGTTCTGTTTTTTAAGGAATTGTATTCTTTTTTTCTATTTCTCCAAATGTATTTTAAGGAGTTTTCTTCAGATAATTTCTGTATTTCCATTTCCAAACTCTTCTGCAAAACCTTCATTTCCTTTCCCCCTTTTTCCTCTAACTCTTTTTAAAGATTTTTTTTTAAAGATTTTTTTTAAAGTCTTCTAACAGAGCCTTTTAAATTGGAGTCCAACTCATATCCCCCTTTGAGGCTTCATCTGGAGATATTTTGCCTTTAGTGTCCTCAGAATATGAGGTCTGTTCTTCCCTGTCTCCATAATAGTTATCTATGGGCAGAGTTCTTTTTTCTTTTTTGCTCATTTTTAAAGATTGAGGTCTGCTCTTGGGGCAAAGGTTAGATTGCTCCAAGCTTCTTCTACAAGCAACAGATGCTTTACACTGCCCTGGGGTCACTGCTGCCAGCTTCCTTCCTGTGCTGAGTGGCCATGGCCAAGTCCCACTTACATTGGGGCTTCCAATATAAGACTGGAAGACTTATTAAATTATTAATAATTAAGACTTATTAAATTATTATTAAATGGAAGACCATTTACCAGTTGACTCTTATTTTTTATAATTTTGACTCATTTATATATTTGAGTAATAAGGCCTTTATTAGAGAAACTTGCTGTATAAGTTCCCCCTCATTTTCTGTTTTCTTTATAATTTTGGCTACGTTAGAATGTGTGTGTACATGCATGTGTGCAACAGCCTTTTAATTTCATATATTTAAAATCATTAATTTTATTTCCCATAATCCTCTCTATCTCTTGTTTTCTTCTAAACTCTTCTCTTATCCATAGATCTAACAGTTACATTTTCCCTCTGCTCCCTTAGTTTACTTATGACATCACTTTGTATGGTTAAAGCATGTACCCATTTTAGCTTTATTTTGATATACAGTATGAGATGTTGGTCTATGCCTAGTTTCTAGCAAACTATGTTCTAGTTTTTCCACCATTTTTTGTCAACTATTGACAAAACAGTTTTATTAAATTTATTAAATTTAAATTTAAAATTAAATTAAAATTATTTATTAAATACTAAATTACTATGGTCATTTGCAATTGGGTCTTGTGTATTTAATCTATCCCACTGATCCATCACTCTTTCTTAGCTAGTACCAGATTATTTTTATGAGTTCTACCTTGTAATATAATTTGAAACCTGGAACTTCTAGTCATGCTTCACATATTTTCATTGATTCTTTTGATATTCTTGATCTTTTGATCTTCCAGATGGATTTTGTTACATTTTTTCTAGTTCTAGAAAATAATTCTTAATTAGTTTGATTAGTATGACACTTGAAGAAGCAAATTAGAATTGTCATTTTTATTATATTGACTTGGCCCTTGAGCAGTTAATATTTCTTCAGTTTAGGTCTGTATTTATTTATGTCAAAAATGTTTTGTAATTGTGTTTATCTAATTTCTTGGTTTGTCTTGGTAGGCATACTCCCAGGTATTTGATATTATTTATAGTTTTAAAAATAGAATTTCTTTTTCTATTTCTTCTTTTTGAAATTTGTTGACAGTATATAGAAATACTGATGATTTATGTGGACTTCTTTTATATTCTGCAACCTTTCTAAAGTTGGTAATTCTTGCAACTATCTTTTTATGTGATTCTCTAGCATTCTCTAAGTGTATCATCATATCATCTTTAAAAAGTGATAGTTTTATTTTCTTATTATCTATTTTTATTTCTTCAATTCTATTTCTTGTCTTATTGCTATGGCTATGACTTCTAGCATATTTTGAATAATAATAGTAGTAATAAACATTCTTGCTTCACTCCTGATTTTATTGGGAAAACTTCTAATTTGTCCCAATTACACTTAATGCCTCCTCTTGGTTTTAGGTAAATATTATTTATCATTTAATGAAAAGTTCCATGTATTCCTATGCTGTTTACTGATTTTAGTAGGAATGTTTTAGATTTAGTAGGAGTTTTAGTAAAAAAGTCAAAGGCTTTTCCCATGTCTATTGATATAATCATGTGATTTTTGTTATTATTGATATGGTCAATTATGCTGATAGTTTTCCTAACATAGAACTATAATAAATTCCATTTGGTCATAATGAATGATCTTTGTGATATATATTGCTGTAATCTTATTACAAGTATTTTCTTTAAAAATTTTGCATCAATATTCATTAAAAATTTTCGTCTAGAGTTTGCTCTTAGTTTAAGTATGAAACCATATTTGTGTCATAAAAAGAATTTGGCAGAATTCCTTTACTTATTTTTTTCAAATAACTTATATAGTATTAGAATTAATTATTACTTAAATGGTTTGGAGAATTCATTTGTGAATCCATCTGATCTTAATAATTTTGTTTGATTTTTTTTACTAAGAGTTGTTTAAATATTGTATTTCCTCCTCTATTATACATTTCACTTAGATTATCAGTTTTAGTGGCATATAATTGGGCAACCAGAAGATAACCTTGTGAACTTCTAAAGGCAGAATTGTACTTCCCATCAGTGTTGGTAGCAAGATCAAAAATATTTTGAGGATAAACTAGGCATGTGAAGGAAAGGTTACTTGAGAAAATATGACCTCTTTAGAATAGAGAGAAGTACAGCTATGAATTCAGCAAATGCACAGACCCTTTGAGTATAGTAGAAGGATACACCTCAGAAAAATTCATGAGGACTCCACAATGGGAGAAAAATAGACTTCCATTATTAAGAGCAGTGTATTACCCTTTGGACACACTCTTTAAGATTGAGCCCATTTAGCTTTTCCTTAAAATGATCAGTAGCATCTATTTAAAACCATCAGCAAGCATCATATGTAATGGAGACAAACTAAAACCATTCCCCATAAGATCAGGAGTGAAACAAGGCTGCCCACTGTCACCATTACTATTTAATATTGTATTAGAAATGTTAGCTTTAGCAATAAGAGAAGAAAAAGAGATAAAAGGAATCAGAGTAGGTAATGAAGAAACCAAATTATCACTCTTTGCAGATGACATGATGGTATACTTAGAGAACCCTAGAGACTCAACTAAAAAACTACTAGAAACAATTCACAACTTTGGCAAAGTTGCAGGATTCAAAATTAATCCACATAAATCATCAGCATTTTTATATATTACCAACAAAGTTCAGCAGCAGGAGATACAAAAAGAAATTCCATTCCAAATAGCAGATGATAGGATAAAATATTTGGGAATCTATCTGCCAAGGAAAAGTCAGAAACTATACGAACTAAATTACAAAACACTTTCCACACAAATAAAATCAGACCTAATCAATTGGAAAAATATTAAGTGCTCATGGGTAGGCAGAGCGAACATAATAAAAATGACAATACTATCCAAACTAATCTACTTATTTAGTGCCATACCAATCAAACTCCCAAGAAATTATTTTACAGATCTAGAAAAAATAGTAGCAAAGTTCATTTGGAAGAACAAAAGGTCAAGGATTTCAAGGGGATTAATGAAAAAAAAGGCAGATGAAGGTGGCCTTGCTGTACCAGATCTAAAACTATATTATAAAGCAGCGGTCATCAAAACCGTTTGGTACTGGATAAGAAATAGAGCAGTGGATCAGTGGCACAGGATAGGTTATCAGGACAACCTAGGCATTAACCTTAACAATCTAGTGTTCGATAAACCCAAAGAACACAGCTTTTGGGATAAATATTTTCTATTTGGCAAAAACTGCTGGGAAAATTGGAAACTAGTGTGGAAGAAATTAGGGCTTGACCCATACCTAACACCACATACCAAGATAAGATCTAAATGGGTTCATGATCTAGATATAAAGAGGAACTTTGTAAGCAAGTTAGAGGAACATAATATAGTTTCTCTCTCAGACCTGTGGAGGTGGAACAAATTTATGTCCAAAGAAGACTTGGAACTCCTAATTGAACACCAGATGGATAATTTTGACTATATTAAGTTAAAAAGTTTCTGTACAAACAAAACAAATGCAGACAAGATTAGGAGGGAAGCATCTAATTGGGAAACCATCTTTACATCCAATGGTTCTGATAAAGGCCTCATTTCTAAAATATATAGAGAATTGTCTCATATATATAAGAATTCAAGCCACTCTTCAATAGATAAATGGTCAAGGGATATGAACAGACAATTTTCAGATGATGAAATTAAAACCATCTCTAGTCATATGAAAAGTTGCTCCAAATCACTATTGATCAGAGAAATGCAAATTAAGACAACTCTGAGATACCACTACACACCTGTCAGATTGGCTAAAATGACAGGAAAAGATAACGATGAATGTTGGAGGGGATGTGGGAAAACTGGGACACTAATACATTGTTGGTGGAACTGTGAATGGATCCAGCCATTCTGGAGAGCAATTTGGAACTATGCCCAAAAAGTTGTCAAACTGTGCATACCCTTTGACCCAGCAGTGTTTCTACTGGGCCTATATCCCAAAGAGATCTTAGAGGAGGGAAAGGGACCCACATGTGCAAGAATGTTTGTGGCAGCCCTTTTTGTAGTGGCTAGAAACTGGAAACTGAAGGGATGCCCATCAATTGGAGAGTGGCTGAATAAATTATGGTATATGAATGTTATGGAATATTATTGTTCTGTAAGAAACGACCAGCAGGACGATTTCAGAGAGGCCTGGAGAGACTTGCATGAACTGATGCTGAGTGAAACGAGCAGAACCAGGAGATCATCATGCACAGCAACAACAGTATTACATGATGATCAATTGTGATGGACATGGCTCTCTGCAATAAAGAATTGTCTCAAACCAGTTCCAGTTATTCACTGAAGAAAACCATATAAACCCAGAAAGAGGGACATGAAATATGGGCCACAACGTAACATTTTCATGATCTCTATTGACATTTGCTTGCATTGTGTTGCCTTTCTCTGATTCTTTTTTTTTTTCTTGTAGATAGGATTTTTCTTGCATAACTTCTCAAGCATTTCAACATTATTAACATGTAGTGGACTTCCTGCCATCTGGGGGAGGGGAGGGGACTAGGGGTAAAATTTGTATTGGAAAGCTTTGTAAAGATCAAGGTTGGGGAACTACCCATACATATGTTATACAAATAAAAAGCTTAAAAAAAAAAAAGATTGAGCCCATTTAGCCTTGGATTCTGTGTTGACTTGAGGGGAAGAGTATCACAGACTTTTGAGAGGAATAGTTTTGAGCCAATTGTTTCTATTATGCCTAATTTGTAAATACATCTAACCAAAAGCTAATTAAATCTGGCTGGTAATTAATAGGAAGCACACCAAATGAAGCAAAAGTACTAGAAATAAGGGCTTCTCCTAATCATGACTATCTACACATCTCAATGTTAGAGCTCAATCCCAGAAGAGAAAAGTAGCTTCAGTCTGGGGTTTTGTCTTACCATTATGAATGACAATTGGAATAGCTACCTCAAAGGAAACACAAACATTAAGAGCATCCTTGATTAAAATAGTCTCCATTTCTACTAAATTTTATGGGTTATGAAACACTTCAGGAAAGTAATTTTACAGATTAGAAAGTGAAACAATAAAATTTAAGTAACTTACCCATATTCATATCATTAGTAATATCAAAGGCAGAATTCAAATCTATGTTCCTGATGACTTCAAGTTTAGCATTTTTTCCCACTCCATCTCCCAGGATTTTCTTTTATTAAAAAAAAATTTAGGTTATATGTGTACGTTCATTTTAAACATTTCCATATGAGCCATGTTGAGAGAGAAAAATCAGAACAAAAGAGGAAAGCCATAAAAAAAAAGAAAAAAAGGTGAAAATAGTGTATATCAATCTTTATTCAGTCTCTATAGTTTCCTTCTGGATGTGGATGGAATTTTACATCCAAAATTTATTGGAATTGCCTTAGATCACTGAATTGTTGAGAAGATTCAAGTCTTTCATACCTAATCATCACATAATATTTTTGTTGCTGTGTTAAGTTCTGCTTGCTTCACTCAGCATTTGTTCATATATCTTTCCAGGCTTTTCTAAAATCAGCCTGTTTATCATTTTTTATGGAACAATAATTTTCCTTTACTTTCGTACACCATAGCTTTTTTTAGGCATTCCCCAGTTGATGGGCATCCACTCATTTTCAAATTCTTAGCCATCACAAAAAGAAATATTAAAAACATTTTCCTTCTTTTATATTTTCTTTAGGATACAGATCCAATAATGTGTGGCAGAATCATAATTTATATCATTGTAGAGAATATCAACACTGATAATATGACAGATCTATTGAAAAATTGAACATTTTAGGGAAATCACATCTCCATTAACAAGTTTTAAGAATTAAAGGAAGAAGGGACAAATATATCTTCCTTGTAGACACTGAGCCACAAGTTTATTAACATGTATATAGGTCACAATGATAGTGGTTAAGACAGAAATGTGGTATTGTGGGAGAAGGGTGTGTTTTGTTTCTGTCCTGTGCCTTATAACTTGTGAATCTTGGACTCAAAGGTACAAATAACAAGTAAGAAGGAGAGGGGGGGCAGCTAGATGGCACAGTAGATAGAACACAGATTCTTGAGTTAAAATCCATCCTCAGTCACTCCGGCCAAGCCACTTAACCCTAATAGTCTCACTAAAATAAAATTTATTTTAAAAAAAGGAAAGGACATATATATGTATATGTATATGTACATATATATGTATATATATATAAGCAAATAACTCTTGCTGCCTCTCTTTATTTTATAGGTAATTAAGTATAAAGGAACACATTTAGATATTTTTGCTTGGTGGATGTCAAAATTTAAACTTTTGTGCTTTCTGCGCTTCAGTATATGCTTACCTAAGAAGAGTCCAAGCAATAATGCATAAATAATCAAAGACACAACACACACTTGGAAGAGAAACTTCAAGAAAGTCAAACATCTGTTCAACAGATCTTCTCTCCTCTCAAGTCTTCAGCTTAGGAGGATAATGTATATCATAGACATGATTGGTTTGTTCTCTCAATCTGAACTCCATAGTCAATTTGAGGGCCTGGCTTTATGGAGGCCATAGCCTTATGAAATTGGGGAAGAATTAAAGTTACAAATTCTTCATCAATTAAGCTCTTGAGGGAATATGCTTCTGTACTCTATTGGGCCCCAGTTCTGACCATCCAGTCTCACTATCTTTGGTATGGATAATGTGCAATGCATAAGACACTGTACCTGGAGTTAGAAAGACTCCAGATAGATTCAAATCCCACCTTATACCCTTAGTAACTTAGTGACTTTGACCCCAGTTAGGTCACTTAACCTTTCTTTTCTGGGTCTTACTTTTTTGGTCTCTAGAATAAATGATTTGAACTAGATGTCTCTGCAAACTCCCTAACACTTCTAAATCTAAGATCTTGTGGTTTACCATAAAGAACTTTTCTCATTCTAGTCTAATCATCTCTATACCATCCTGAGTGCACTCACACCCACTTTATTCATTGTATTTCCTATCCTATGGATCACTTTGTCACTCCTCATTCAATTGTCAAATATTTCTACTTCTGCAATTAATAGTACCTGACTCTGCTGAGGATTCTTCTTTTTCATGCATCTTTAACCTCTCCATCATCATTGTCTTCTATCCATATTCCTATAAATATGCTCCAGTGTTTCTAATACTAAAAATCTTTTCTCATACAACTTCTATCCCATTTCACACATCCCTCCTTTTCTAAAATACTTGAGAAAATGTTTTCACTTGATAACCTCCACTGTCTCACCACCCACTTTCCCCTCAAATCTATGATCAAATTTCTATCCTTACAACTCTACTGAAATTGCTCTAAGGTCACCAGTAGCTTCCCAATTATAAAATTATACCTTTTAAAAATTCTTCATCCTCTTGAATATTTTCTCTTTTAGTATACTATTTCCTATCTTTATTCCAGGAACATGAGACTTTTTGGATTTTCTTCCCATCTTTCTTTTTAATGAATTCTCTTTTCTTCCCTTCCTTTCTTTTTTTCTTTCATTCCCTTTGTTGCAAGTGAAATGTAACAAAAGTTGACTGAGGCACATTTTCTCTGAACAAGAAAACATTTTTATGAACAGTGACACTACCCTTAATAGAATGAGTTAATGATTTACCTCACTTTAGCCAAAGACGCAAAGATGGGGACTCAATTTCTTTTTATAAGATTAGAACAAAGAACAGAACAGAGTAGGTAAGGAAATACAATTGGTTATAGGGTTGGTGATATAGGATTGAGGATAACATGATTATATATTTGTATTGTGGGGAACAATATGATTGATTAGAAGTTGGGAATTTGGGCTAGCAACAATTTCACTCACCCCCTTCCCTCCTAAACTAAAAACTGTTCTAACTAAAAAGTGTTCATTATTTGAGTCTACATATAAGGTTAAAGATGATGAGGCAGACTTCTTTGGAGAGTAAATCAGATATCCTTAAAGGAGAGCTTGGTGTTGTATAGATACTGGACAAGGCTCCCTGATGTCCACTCACATTCCTCCAGGACAGTAGATTTCCTTGAGACAAGAATAGAACAGTGATTAATAAGAGAACTGATTTCCAAAATTAACTCATTACAGGCCAGCTACAGTTCTGAACTCAGTTCAGAGACAAGCACCATGACTTAGTTACCAAAAAAATTCAACTGTAAATAGGATCAATAAAATGATACAGAATCAATTTAATCTTCTCCTAGCTCTGTATTTTTAAAAGGAATTGAAATAAAGGAACTGGTTTCTTTTGCAATGAAGGGTAAAATAATTGGATATATCCAGAATGATATTTTTAATTTCTAGATCTATTTCTATTTGAATAAAATAATTATGGTATTTTATATGTAAGAAATATATCCACTGAAGAGCTTCTTATTTCTTTGCTAGCATGACTTAGATTGTTTGGATTGCAAAAATGGCATCACAAAAAGGGATAGGTGAACTGTGTATTGCCCCTGTCAACTAGTCCTCTGCCTTTAACCTTTCTTTTTTATAATCCTGTGGGCCATA
Organism: Myrmecobius fasciatus; assembly: GCA_023553655.1. NCBI lineage: Eukaryota > Metazoa > Chordata > Mammalia > Dasyuromorphia > Myrmecobiidae > Myrmecobius > Myrmecobius fasciatus. The sequence continues at coordinate 56,418 of JAJPUD010000364.1, forward strand.
CCTGTATTAGTCTCCATGCTAAAATGTAACCAGATAGAGCATTTTTGATGAAAAAGTCAACCCTATATTATCACTGTGGGAATAAGGGACCCTTTAGTGCACACCCTAAATATATAATTTATGTTTGTTTTTTTTTAATGGAGAGTCAACATGACATAGAGAAGAAATGATTGACCTCAAAACCTGGAAGATGGATTCCAGTCCTACTTCTGACACATATTGGTTGTATGAACCTAACCTTAGTCTCTAATCACTTAGCCTCTCAGTCACTGAAGTCAAACTGAAGTAGAAATGGAGGCCACTAAACCAGATAAGAGTCCCTGTGAGTTGAATGTTGACTTAGTTTTAGAATGTAAATACAAAACTATATTTTGTAGTATGTTTATTTATTTTGTTAAATATTTCCCAACTACATTTTAATTTCATTCAGGCTGCATTTGGAAATATTTCAAGTCAAGAGTTGGACATCTCCACTCTAGGTGACTAAGTTTATAGGTTATAGAAAAGGTACCAGTTTGCACTGATAAAAGGAGTTTTTTTTTTAATGTGGCTATGTCTTATACCAATAAGTGTGATTTAGTCTCTAGCCATAGTTTTAAAGAGGTTTTTTTTATATATTGAAATTCTTATTAAATTTAAATATCTCTTTAGGAAACCAGAGATATTCAAATTTTGATAAGATATCCAGCATTACAAATCCTCTTTAAAAATATAGGAACTAAATTAATGATTTATATTCATATAAGCTGGGTAACAAAAAAGTAATATTGTAGTGAATGAAGCTCAAATAATTTTTGGTTTTGTTCCTATGGGTTACTTAATTTAAAGTACTATGCATCAAATGGGGCAGTCTGTGGTTAGAAATGAATACCTGTGGGAATGATTCAAGATTTGAGCTCCAGGCTGTGACTATTTAAAAGTGTTATTTTGTATGGATGTGACCTGTTTGATAACAATATCCTTTATTTATGTCACCTTTCTCCGGAAAAATGTAGGCTTTTCAAAAATATGCCTAAAGTTTGCCACATCTACGTAATTCTGTTCTTCTCCCAGGTGTTATTCCATTGCTCTCCCAGATATAGAAAACAACAGAACAACAAGAAATTGTGACTCAATCAGGACCACATAAGGCTGCTATAAAAGCTGGGAATGTGATTTACTTCCTGACTTCTTTTCCTTCTTACAAAAGCATTGACCCATTTTATATGTAAGTAATTAACTGCCAATAAATTAATTAGTTAGAGACATCCACATGGTTCAGTGGATAGAGTACTGAACCAGGAATCAAGAATTTTTATTCTAGTTCAGTCATTTTTCAGTCATGCCTGACTCTTCATGATCCCATTTGAGGTTTTTTTTGGGCAAAGATACTGGAGTGATTTGTTATTTTCTTCTACAAAGGCAATGACTTGCCTAACATCACACAGCTGGTTAAGTATCTGACATCACAATTGCACTCCAATCTTCCTGAAGTGTTTTATCCATTGTGCCTCTTAGCTATCCATAGGACTCAAGAATACCTGAGTAAAAACCTGTTTTAAGACATTGAGCAAACTACTTAATCTCTCTCTGTTTCACTTCCTTCTGCTTTAGAATGGTTATAATAAGAATAACACTTTCTTCTCAGGGTTATAAGGATAAAATGAGGTAATAATTACATAGCATTTTGCAAACCTTCAAGTGCTGTATAAATGTTAGTTACAACAATAATATATTAATGTTAATCATTGTAATTATATAAAAACTGAAAGAAATAAAGAAAAGAGAATTTGTATTGCCCTTATGTAAGAGTAGAACTTTTTCCCTTCTTGTGACATTACCAAACCATATGGGGATATCTATCCCACACATATGAAGACTTTTCCCAGCAGAATGAGTAGATGAGAACAATTTGTTCCAGTGGCCATGAAGGTGGTTGAATCAGTGTGCTGTGATGTGCTTAGAGCTTGGTGAGGGATTGAAAATGCTAAAGTCATTCATTGCAACCTAAGCCACCTCCAGTCTTCCTGATTTTTGCCTTGCCACTGGATTTTGATGACCGGGGAAAAGAATGGAACTGATGACTTCATGAAATGCACAAGTCAAGACATCACCCATGATATCACTGGTCTTCTTCAAAAGGAAGAATGAACAACAACATTCCTAAACTATGATTCTCTCTTCTTGTCTAAATGAGGGATAGGATTGTGTGTGTGTCATTGTGACCCTATATGTCCAATTAGGAAACATGTTTGTAAGTTTCTTTGATTATGGTTCTGTGTTATTTGATTCTACAGATAAGATTAAATCCTATATATTTCCTGTCATTTTTACTCATGGAACAGGATCTAAAAGGATTATATCATACTGGATGAAAGATATCTCAGCAAAGAAAACAAACAAAAAGTTCTTCCTGCTACTTGTTCTCTGATTTCTCTGTCTCTGTCTGTCTGTTGGTCTTTCTGTCTCTCTCTCACATACACACACACAATCCACCAAACAACAACAACAATAACAAACTCATAAGAAATAAAAGGACAAAAGCCTATCAATAGTTGTGGAAGACACTTAGAGCATTCAAATAGTCAATCAGCTTCCACTACAAGGTGGAGCCACCTCAGAAAGGTGACCCCTCAGGTAATCCTTTAACATTTTGCTGAGAAGCTCTTTCCCATAGATTTTTGTTGTTCAAACTTTTCCCTTGGAAGATAAACATATTTTGGGAGCTGCTTAACAAACAATCCCCTTCCCATTGACCCTGATTACCTCAATCACTCACCAGGCAATTAGCAGAGCTGGTATTTGAGCCAATATCTGATAGCTTTAACTCAACACTGTTTCCATTACACCAAGCTGCTGCCTAATAATATATTATAATTAATTATTGGGAATTTTTTTCTTTACATCAAACTAAATTTGTCTCTTTGCAATTCACCACTTTTTCTTCTTGTCCTGTATCGTTGTTCTTAGTTCTTTCTTCTAAGTCCCAATGGGACATGTCAAATCCAGCCCTTCAAATAAAAATTACAATCATGTTATCATGTCCCTCCCCTTTCCCATAAATGCACACAGATACCCACCCACACACCCACTCACACACGTGCCTTTTTTGGGTTAAACATCCTCAATTCTTTCAATTGATCATAGGATTTATTCAATGTTTCATAGATTAAAGGTTTGAAGTGACTCAGAGGTCCTATTATTTGATCTCTCCCTTGTTTACAAATGAGAAAAGTGTAACTACTTGAGATAAAGTTATTTGACCAAAACCAATGAGATAATAAATGTCCGAACTGAGTTTTGAATCCAGTTCTTCCAAGTGTTCTTTCCGTCACATCATATAGTTTCTGGAAGAAGTTATGCAGTGTCAGGATAAGCATCCTGTTCTTTTAACGTTGAGCAATTTGAGACCAATAGAGATTGCATCATTTGCCCAAGATCACAAAAGTAGTAAGTAGCCAGTCCAGAATTCCAACCAGGACCTGATTCCAAAGTCCAATCATTTGGGCAATATATCTTTCCCAAATATAATATAAAAAAATTTAATAATAAATAAATAAGTTTTGCCAAATATGAGACCAGAAGTATCTTGATATTTTAATGGAATATTATGATAGTAATATTTGGCATTTATATAATGCTTTAAATTTTACAAAAGTACATATGTTAATATATTTCATCCTCACAACAATAAATTTAAGTAATACTACAGATGTTAATAGTTCTGTTTTATATATGAGGAAACTGAGGTACAATAGGCTGACAACATGATTTCAGCTCAGGACTCTCTGTAATCTTAATCATAAACTCATAAATTTAGAGCTCATAGGGATTGTAGAAATCTGTTAGTCTAATTGTTTCAGAAAGAGAATTCTCTCTGAGACATTGAGGTTAAATTAAGTCACTTGTTGAAGGTCATACTAGTAACAATTGGCAGCAGTGGGATTCAAACCCATATCTTTTTATTCTCAATTTACTGCTTTCTCTAGTGTGCCAGGTTGCCTCTTAATTCTATGGTTAACATATCATGCCTCTGTATTATGAAAAAACTACCACAACGAAAATTCTTTTGGGGGCACCTCATGAAAAACTTAAGAGAAAGTTAAGACAGCATAAGTGTTGAGAATTATGGCAAGATCATTAAAAGACTAGAATATAAGCAGACTATAAAACCTGTAGTGAAGGATGGTGAGCAATAAATAATACTACATTATTTTCTGCTGTGTAGGAATTTCTTAATTGTTTAGGCAAGCAGAATACAAAATATATCTAGTCTTTTGGGTTTTATTTGCAAAAATCATTTAATTCTATTTCACTTCAGTTCTATAAAACATCTATTTGTAAGTCTAGTTTACAGTAACATTGAAGAGGAGGGTCATTTCTGAGTTGCAAGGATCCTTCTCGAGAGATTTTTCTGAAGCAAATTTTCTAATATGCATTTTAGGAAGCATATTTGGATATTTCTTATGTTAATTGGAGCAATTCTGTAAACAGAATGGATAGGAATTGTCTTACATTTGGATATCCCAGTTGGCATATATTTGCATTGATTTGGGCATTTGAAGTAAATTTAATTTGGTCCTATTTTTTAGTGTTTGAATATTAAAGTCCTAGGTGACTTTTTCCCCTCTCAGGAGCCATGTTCCCTCTCTGTTATTTTGGCTTGGTGACTGTCTCTATCTATGTTTCCATCCTCCCCATTTTTATCTCCCTGAAACTCTCTTTCCAGATTCCATTATACCAATACTATCAATCCTTCAAATATTTATCTCAGTCTTCCTCTGGGAAAAGACTGGTGGTTAGCAGATGGAGAAAAATTTCCCATATTAATTTAACTCTATAATAAACATCTATTAAGCATACATACATGCAAATAAGTATAGTCCAAAGAAAAATGGAGTAGAGACATAACATTAACAGTGGTGGTGGAATGGGGTACAGAAGGACATCAGAGAGTTATGTGGTATAGTGGATAAATCTTTATGATTTATATGACATTTAGGCAAGTTACTTAATCTCTTTTTACCCTCCTCACCTTTAAGTTGGGGGATAAGTATAGGATTTACCCCGCAGAGTTTCTGTACAGCTTAGTACAGTGCCTGGCACATAGTAGGTGCTACATAAATGCTCACTGCTATTACTATTACTACTGGGGAAAAATGATTCATGAGACAGTGGCACCTAAATTGAGTCTTGAAGAAAGATTAGAATTCTGAGAAGCAGAAATGAGGCACCATCAGTGCATTCCAGGCAAGGAAAAGAGTTTGGGTGAATTCATGGAACTGAGAGATGGAGTATTAAGTGTGATGAATTACTATTGCAAATTGGCTAGGATATAAAATTTATGAAGCATAGTAGGATGGGGCAGCTAGTTGGCACAGTGAATATAACACTGGCCCTCAAGTCAGGAGGACCTTAATTCAAATCCTACTTCGGATACTTACTAGCTATGTGATCCTGGGCAAGTCATTTAACTGTGATAATTTTTTTTTAAAAAAAAATCCACAAGAAAGAAAACAAACAAAAAAAACAGTAGTAGGATAAAATAAGGCTGGAAAGGTCAGCTGAGCAAGATGAAAATTAAAAGCATTCATTCCCCCATTGATAAATGCTCAAAAGATATGAACTATGCTCAAAGGACTATAAAATCATTCATATCCTTTGACCTAACAATACCATTACTAGTTATGAATACCAAAAGAGGTATTTTTAAAAAATAAAAAGAACCTATGTGTACAAAAATATTTGTAGTGACTCTCTTCTCGAGGCAAAGAATTGGAAATTGAAGGGATGCCTATCAATTGGGAAATGGCTGAATTGTGGTATATGAATGTCATGGAATATTATTGTTTTGTAAGAAATGATGAACAGGACGCTCTCAGAAAAACCTAAAAAAGCCTTCTTGAACTCATGTAAAGTGAAATGTACTATGTACAAAGTAATAGCAATGTTGTGGGATGATCAATTGTGAATGACTTTGCTGTTCTCACTTCCCCCATCTTGGCTCCACCCCTGTAGCTTTGACTTTGCTATTTTCAGCAATACAGTGATCCATGACTACTCTGAAGGACTTATGATGAAAAATGCTATTCCCTACCCAAGAGAACTAATTGCAACCTTTTTTTTTTTTTTTTTTGCTTTTTGCTTTTTGCTGAGGCAATTAGGGTTAAGTGACTTGCCCAGGGTCACACAGCTAGGGAATGTTAAGTGTCTGAGACCAGATTTGAATTCAGGTCCTCCTGACTTTAGGGCTGGTGCTCTATCCACTGCGCCACCTAGCTGCCCCATAATTGTGTCTTAATACAGACTAAAGCATATTTTTTAAACTTTATTTTTCTTGAGAGTTTTTCTGGAGGGGGGAAATCTATTTTTTCTTTCACAACATCACTTTTATGGAAATATTTTGCACAACTTCACATGCACCTTCTTAAAGGGATGTGGAGATGGAGAAAAAGAATCTGGAACGTTTAAAAACAAAGGTTAAAAAAGTTGTTTTATATGTAATTGAGGAAATAAAAAATATTCTTAAAAATAAAAGGCTTTTTTTGCCATTCTCTATATAAGGAAATTGAAGTTCAGAGTGTAGTCACTGACTGATGGCAATAGGATTAGAGGTAGAATTTGAACAGTAGGCTCTTTGTCAATAATTAATTCTAAGTTTTTATATTTTATACAATAAGTAATAGGGATCCATTGAAGATTTTTGAGCCAGGGAATGACATAATCAGAACTGTATTTTAGGAAGATCATTTTGGCCACTGTGCAGGATGGATTGGAGAGAAGAGATATTAGAAGCAAATAGGCCAATTAGTAGGCTATTTCATTACCAGGTGGATGGTGATGGAGAGTGGAATTGTATGATAACTTTATGAATGGAGAGGAGATACACATAAAACATATGGTGGAGGTAGAATTCCCAAGAATTGGCAACTACTTCCTCACCCTTCTCTGTGTCATCTTTAATTTCTCAATTATATTGGCTTTTTCCCCATGGCATACAAACAATCTCAACTCTATTCCATCCTTAAAAACACTTATTTACCTGGAAGGTAAATAGTCCTAAGTTATGGACAAAGTTTTCAAAAGAAAAATTGTGGACTGTGATCAACACATGGAAGACTGTTTCAGATCATGAGTAATAAGATAAATGCAAATCAAAACAATTTTAAGGTTTATGAAACATCTAATTAAACTGGCAAAGGTGGAAAAAGATGGGAATAGGCAATGTATAAAATTGTATAAAAACAGATATTGTTGGGGAAGCTGTGAATTGGTCCACCTAATTTGTAAATCAATTTGGTTTTATGAAAATGAGGGAAATACCCATGCTCTTTGACCTGGAGATCCTACAGCTAGTCATATAACCCAAGAAGATCAAGAAAAGAAAAGACCCATTATTTATAGAAACACTTAATGCAGCAGCAAAGAATGGAAATAAAGTAGATGCTCTTCTATTAGGAGATATGTAAAAAATAGTGGCATGTGAATGTAATGGAATATTATTGTGTTGTAAATAACTGTAAGTAAGCATAGAAAGACTAATATGAACTGATATAGTAATAAAAGGGGGAAAAAGAGAAAATATGTCTAAAACTACAACAATATAAATGGAAAGACCAACAAGAGAGCAAACATAATAGAATGATGTGGTATTATAATGATGTTTAACCTCAAATAAAAGATAGGAAATAGTATATAGTATAGAAAATAGGAAAAGGGTATGATTTTTTTATACCTCCCTCCTGTCTTTGCAGAAATTGAGGTCTATATATGAAACACTGCAACATATCAGGTTTCCATGATGTTTTGACTAATTTTGCTAATTTTTTAGTCTGCTGCAAAGGATGATATTTAGACAAATTATTTGAGATTGATAGATAAAAGAATCATTGAGCACTTTTATATTCTAGGCACTGTGATAAGCATTGAGAAAAAAGCCAAATATGCTAGCCAACAGCACACAAGTCATGTTACAAGGCAAAAAAAAAGTCCTTACCCTCAAGTAATTTGCATTCTAATAAGAAATAACATATTATTTACATAAAAGATGATATATTCTTCACACACATACACACACAGACACACAAACACATAAAAGAGAGTTTGGAAACTCTCTTTTATGTAAGAGTGTGACCTGATGGGGACTAGGTATAAAAACCTGGGGACATGAGAGAAAAGTCATCATGGATGATATGGGTAATTCCATAAAAGCAAGTCCTGGGTAGAATTTACCAATCGGGAGAGAAGATCTCTTGGATAGAGGTATCTCTAAGGTGTTGACTATTAGAAAGGAGGTAGAAAGTCCAAAAAATATGGAGCAGAACCAGAAGAGAAGTGAGCATGGATAGCCTAGGTACTTTCTTAAATGATTCTCTGGGAGGGATATCTATAGATTGATATTCTCTCTCCCTCCCTCCCTCCTTCCCTCTTCCCTCCTCCTCCTCTTCTTCTTGTTTTCTTTTCTTCTTCTTCTTCTTCTTCTTCTTCTTCTTCTTCTTCTTCTTCTTCTTCTTCTTCTTCTGCTGCTGCTGCTGCTGCTGCTGCTGCTGCTGCTGCTGCTGCTGCTTTCTTCTTGTTGTTGTTGTTTTCCTTTCTTCTTCTTCTTTCTCCTCAATACAATTTTTAAATTTTACCCTGCCATTCCTTGAGCTATATTCTTACAATATGCTTCCCTTTTACTGACATTTACACCATCTACTATCTCTACTTCCTCATCATCCATTCATTTCTGAACCTCAATGCAACATTGCTTTTGGTTCTAGAACTAGCCTAAAAGTTCTTTCTCCAAATTTACCACTTATTTCTTCAATGCTAAATTAAATGATCTTTTCTCTGGTCTCATCATTTTTAATTTTCATAGATTTTGACACAGTTCACCACTCCTTCCTCCTTAAAATGGAGAATTATTGCTAAATGGTAGCTTAATTCCTGACACATTATAGCAGAAACATTCCTATTTGGGGTGGTAGCCTACTGATCAACCCCATGTTTATTACTGGTGAGTTGAGCTAATTGCTTTTAGTTCTGCTTTCTTTGTTTCTGATAATTCTAAGAGAATTTCTGTTTCATGGGATTGTTTGAGCTAGAAGAGGCCTTACACATCAAATAGCTTAGTTGCACTAAATCCTTGTTGTGCCACAGACTTCTTTGGCAGTCTGGTGAAGCCTATGGACCCCACTCAGAATAATGTTTTCGGAAATACTTGAAGAAAATGTCACATTTTGATTAGAAGTTAGTGTGACTCTAGGTCAACATTTAGCTTGATACTTAATGACTTCAACATAAAAAAGGCCCTTAGGAAATTTAAAAGGAGAAATGGAAAAGACAATTTGGAATTAAGATGTAGAATTGAATAAACCCATATAAAGCTTCAGCTTTATTTATAAAAATAAAGTTTTATTTGAGTGTTACTAATAAAACACAGCATGAGGAGAAAGAAGGAAAAATTCTATTTAAAATAATTCAAGACAATACAAAATATTAGAAGTCTAAGTGCCAAGAGAAAGAGACTACATGAACATAATTTACAAAACACTTTTCCCACAAATAGAGATCTAAATAACTGGAGAAATATTAACTGTTCAATAGTAGGCTGAAACAATATAATAAAAATGACAATTGTACCAAAATTAACTTACATATTCAGTATTATACTAATCAAAATGCCAAAGAATAATTTATAGACAGAAAAAAGAATAAAATTCATCTGGAAGAACAATAGGTCAAGGATATTAAGGGAATTAATGAAAAAAAATGTGAAGGAAGGCAGCCTAGCAGAACTAGTTTTCAAATTATATTCCAAAGTAATAATCATCAAAATAACATGGCCCTGGCTAAAAATAAAGTGGTAGATAAGTGGAATAGATTAGTTACATATTACATAGTTGTAAAGGAGTATAGTAATTTAATGTTTGATAAACCTAAAAATCCAAATTTTGAGGGCAAGAATTCACTATTTGACAAAAATTCCTGAGAAAACTGGAAAGTAGTTTAGCAGAAAGTAAGCATAAACTAACAATTCACAGTATTTCTCAAAATAAAGTAAAAATGGTTTAGACATAAGCAAATTAGTGGAGCGTGGAAATTTTTACCTGTCAAATCTTTGGATATAAAAAGAGTTTGTGATCAAGTAAGTGATAAAGAAGAGCATGGAAAGTCAAATGAGTAATTTTGATTGCATGACATTTAAAAAGTTTTTGCTCATGCAAAACAAATTTAGCCAAAACTAGAAGAAAAATTGGAAAACTGGAGAAAATTTTTATAGCAATTTTCTCTGGTAGAAACCACATTTCTTTAACATATAGGGAATTAAATAAATTTTATAAAACTGAGAACCATCATCCAAATGTCAAATGGGCAAAGGATATGAACAGGTAGTTTTCAAAAGATTAAAACTTTCTATGGTCATGTGAGAAAATGCTCTAAATTACTAATTATTAGATAAATTAAAATTTAAATAATTCTGAGATACCTCCTTATGCCATAAATTAATTAACATGACAGAAAAGGAAAATGATAAATGCTGGAGAGAATATGGAAAAGTATTACACTATTATACAGTTGGAGAAGTTGTGAATTGGTTCCACCATTCAAGGAAAGCAATTTGGAACTATCCCCAAAGGTTATAGAGCTCTGATTACATTGACCCAGCAAAATCACCACTAGATCTGCATCCCAAAGAGTTCAAAGGAAAAGAAAAAGGACCAATATGACAAAAAATATTAATAAGAGCTTTTTTTTGTCATGACAAAGAATTAAGACCCATTAATACAAGACATCCAATATTTGGTATATGATTGTAATAGAATACTATGGTGCTATAAGAAATGATTTCTGTAAAATCTGGGAAGACCGGCATAAACTGATCCAGAGTGAAGTGAACAAAACTGTAAGATCATTATACACAGTAACAACAAAATTATAAGGATAATCAATTGTGAAAGATTCAGCTTCTCTGATCAATACAATGATACAAGATGGTTCTGAAGGACTCATAATAAAATAATGTCAACCACCTCAAGAGAAAGAAAAGAATAAACTCTGAGTGCAGAAGCATGATTTTTTTTCACTATTTTTCTATTTTTTGTTGTTGTATGCAATATGACTAGCATGGAAGTATGTTTTGCATCATTTAATATGCATAATTAATATAATTACTTGTGATTTCAATAGGTGGGGGAGGGGTTAGAAGGAGGAAAAGAATTTGGAACAAAAATCTTTTTAAAAAGTTTAAAATAGGGACAGCTAGATGATGCAGTAGATAGATAGGAGGACTTGAGTTCAAGTGTGATCTCAGACATTTAGCACTTCCTAGCTGTGTGACCTTGGGAAAGTCACTTAATCCCAACAACCTTACATACACATTTACATACACACACACTTAAAATAAATAAACTAAAAAAGAAAAAAAGAGATAGAATGGACCAAAATTTATAGATTGCTCAGGCACTTCATATACACACATATGTGTGCATTATGTATGTTTGTATATATATATATATTTCTACACACACATAGACATAATATATACAGATGTATGAATGCACATAGATGTATAATGCTTTCTTTGAGAATCAGGTTTAAAGCATCTGCACGTGATAAGCATTGAACAAAATTATGCTCTTTCCAAAAGTAATTAAGTATAATTTAATATACAGGAAATGACTACCTACTGATGTAGAAGCCATTACAGAATTACCTGTCAAGTGAGCAGCCATTGCTCACTGGCTAATCGGCAATTAATTGGCTAATTAGCCATCAGCCACTGGCTTTTTAGAGCAGATATCACAATTATGCAATGTTATAAGAAAGTCCAAAAATGCCAAGTCACTCTGTAAAATAAGAATAACTCCCACTCACTTTATTATTTAACTAAACTAATGACTTTAAAAACTGGGGGATGGCTAAACTTAAGGCACTGACTGATTATCAGCATATCTTAAAAATATTGAAATAATTTAAATAGTTGCCACAATATAGGTTTGGAACACATTTGGTCACTTTTTAAGGAAAGGGGTTATAATAACCAAGAATTTTATAAGTTCACTTGAAAAATAAGGTGATTGAAATTTGTTAGCTATAGAGGAAATGAACCTACAAAAAGCTGAGCATGTAAGCTAAGCCTGGTTATTCTGAGAACATTTATTGTTGAAATAGGAAGGAAACCACTAAATAAATGCAAAATAAAGCCAACTTACCAGAACTTTTATAGAGATCTATTGCCATCATCGATGTGACTGAAATCAGCAGAGTTGGACTTAAATGTATTAATACTTATAAAGTACCTAGCACAATGCCTGGTACACAAAATTAACCTTTCTCTTTCTAACACCTAAGAACCCAAGTGCCATGGGAGAAAAGTAGAAATGACATTTGGGAAGATAAAGTCAGGAAATTTTATTGCACTTGAACAAGTTGGCACAGAGGGATTTGTACTTGAAGAGAACATATTTTTGAGGGCATTTTGGCATCAAATTTTGAGGTATTTCAAAAAGTGAGATAAGGCCACAATAAAGGAGGAAAATGTAGAAATTTTTATTGCACCCCTTCCAAAGGATCCAAGAAACTTAAGTAACAACTGATGCATATGACTATTCTCTTATTTCTATAAAATAATAATAGCTAGCATTTATGTAGCACTTTATAATTTACAGAGTGCTTTACAAATATTATTTCATTTTATCCTCATAACTCTGATGAGTTAACCTCATCATCTTACATATAAGGAAACTGAGGCAGAGGGTAAATGATTTGTCCAGGGTCATTAAATTAGTAAGTGTCCATCTATAATGTCACTTATTTATTATTGAGTCATTTTTGGTCATGCTCGACTCATCATGATCTCACTTGGAGCTTTCTTTGCAAAGATACTGGAGTGGTTTGCTGTTTCCTTCTTCAGCAGCTCATTTCACCAATGAGGAAACTGAGGCAAACAGAATTAAACAATTTGCTCAGATATGAGAGTTGGAAGGGCCAGGAAAGATTAATCTTGCTGACTCCGGGCCTGGTACTCTATTTACTACATCACTTAGCTACTCTTACATTAGAAAGTCATGTTCTAAAATTGGACTATTCTGGATTACATGGGATTATAGTGAATTGGATGACTCAGGAAATTTCTGTCATCCCACCTGTTCCCTGATATAAAACTCTCTTTTTTAACATCAATATTGTTTGCCCATTTGTCCTATCAGACTGAAAAGCATAGAATTCCATACTTTCCATGGCTGACCCAGAAGGTATAATGATTATGAGCAGGCTGAAATGTATTACCAAGAAGGGATATAAAAAGCATTGATGAAGATGAAATGGAAGGTCAGGAAAGGTGGGTGGCTGGTAATGTAGCAAAAATGAGGATTTCTAGAGAGACTAGATGAATTGATGTTCTGGTATCCAGGAAAATAGAAGTCTTCTCTTAGAGTCTTGGGCAGATGTTCTCTGAAGAATTTGTTGGAGAACACTGAGAAGAATTAAACAGAATTGGAAGATGTGGATGAATTCCATTAGAAGAGGAGCCCTCAATTTGATGAACTTGCAAAGTCAGTAAAAAAAAAATTTTTTTTTTTTTAGGTAAAGTTTATAGTTCATAGTTCCTTAGTTTTCTTACTCTCAAAGTTTGTTTATTAGATGTAGAATTTATCTCATTTAGATTGTAACCTGGCATTCTACTTCTGTATCACCCACCACACCTTACAGGGCTGGGTATCAAGTCAGTGCTTGACAAATATTTATTGACAATAAGAAAATAAGATAAATTCCTGCATTTTATAAAGCCAGACCTGCATGTGAGATACCCTATGCTTTATTTTTGTTTCTAATTCCTTCTGACCAATAAATGGTTCGTGACACCATATTTTTTCCCTTATTCTTCATATACTTAGCACTTACTTTCTGACCCTGTCTCAGATGTAATCACATGCATCTACATGCCTCACAAAATCAAATTTGAGAGTTGAAAAGGTCAACAGCCACCTCGTCTAAAGGAATCATGTCCCCTATAACATACAAGTTTCTATATCACAGAACTTTGTTGTTCATTCATGTATGAATCTTCATGACCCCACTTGGGATTTTCTTGATAGAGATACTGAATTGATTTGTAATGAACTTTTCTAGGTCATTTTACAGAAAGGGAAACAAAGGCAAATAGAGTTAAATGATTTGCCCAGCATCACACAGATAGGGCTAAAGTCTGGATTGAACCCGGAAGATGACTCATGATGACTTCAGGCCCAGAATTCTGCCATCACAAAGCTAGAAAACACAGACACTTTCCTAGAACTTCACATTCACTTACAGGTTTCCACAAACATAAATTTCTATGAAATTAATAGAATAATCACAGCTAGAATTAAAGTTCATTCAATTGTTTTGGAAATCAATGCCTATTTTCTTTATTCTATAAATATGTGATAATTCACAAACCCAGAGTAGGTGATTGTGCTCACTCTATCTGAAAACTCATTTGAACAATCAACATCTTTGCAATTAAAAAGTCATGTATGTAGCAGTCAAAATAATCACTCCATTATTTTTTGATTTCATATAGTCTTGAATATTTCAAGGGTTCATAATTTCACTAACATGATTTACCTTCCATGAGGACAGATCAAAACTTCTGCCCCTATAAGACAGAATTGAAGAATGGTATGACTTTAGAATTTATTAATTGCTATAGCCATTGGTAATGAGCACATATAGACTTAGGGAGTTCTCTGGCTATCCAAATGATACATTTCCTGGCCCTTTCTTAAAGCCAATCTGCCTTGAAAGGACCTGACAATTTATGTTTGACCGACATAGTCTTCAAAAAAAATCAGTCAACTCCAAGTCATGATGAAGCTATAGAGTAAGACTTGAATGGCTAAATTACACATCATATTGAATTTCTATCAGCAATCATTTAACAAATATTTATTAAGTGTTTACTATGTGGTAAGCAATGGAAATACAAAGAAAGATAAAAGTAGGTAGGCCCTGTCTTCAAGGAACTTGTATTATAATATGGAGAAAACATCTAAATTGTGGTTCTTACACTTTTTAGTCTCCAAATCCTTTGTACTTTTCAAAATCATTGAGGATTGAATACCTCTCTCCCCAAAGAGCTTTTGTTTGTATAAGTTGTAGCTATCAATATTTAATGTATTTAGGAATGAAAATATCTTAGAATTATTATGAAAATTGTTTTGACCTTGGAAACCCTCTAAAAGAGTTTTCTTGGGGATGATCATACCTTGAGAATCCTTGATCTAAATAAATAGGTACATTCAATTCACAGAAAAGAGATGGAAAATAACCTTGGAAGGGAAGACTTTAGCTGGTGGAATAACAAGTATTAAAGAGTAAAATTCTAATAAATAACTTCTATTTGTTCAGTAGAATATCAGCTCTATGAAGGAATTGTTTTTATGAAGGAGGGATTGTTTTTATTTTTCTCTTTGAGTTCCCAATGCCTCATGCTATCTTACACATAATGAATCTTTAATGAACACTCATGGGATTCAATTAAATTGTACTCAATGAGTAAAAACCCAAAGCACTTCTTAAATTCCATTGGCATCTATCTACCACTATGTTGGTGAGTCTACTGGATTATGTTAAATATGGTTCTTCATGGAATTTACATTCTAAAATAAACTATGCTGATGCACAAACAAGACACAGATTTTTCACAAAAGAATTTGTTCTTTAAATAGGAGATAAGCTAAATGAAACAAAAATTCAACTTGAAGAAGCATCTGGAGACAATATTGATATGAGTCCTAGCTAAACAACTTACATAGTCATAGGCTCATGAACAAATCCCTTTGAAAGTACAAGAGAGGAGGGGAGAAGAGAAGAGAAGAGAGAAAGGAAAACAAAATTCATATTAAATATGCATAAGTAGAATTACATTGCTCATGTCCAATAACTATGCTTCATTCTATATCCTAAATCTATCACCTCTAACCTGAAAGAGACTTTATCATCTGACTCAAATAATTGTTTCACTGAGAAAACTGAGACCCCGACCCATTTCAATCAATCAGTATTTATTAAGCACTTACTAAGTGTCAGGCTTTGTGCTAAGCTTTGGGTTTTGACCTAGGTATTTTTAGAATGTTATAGCTCAAGAGACTTAAAAAAAACTGTGCAATTTATTTCTCTAATTAACAAAAACCTCCTTTCTTCTCTTCTCTCTTATCCTTTCCTTCCCTTCCCTCCTTTTTCCTCTTTTTACCTTTTCTCAAGAAAAAGACATCGGGCAGCTAGGTGGCGCAGTGGATAAAGCACCAGCCCTGAAGTCAGGAGGACCTGAGTTCAAATTTGACCTCAGACACTTAACACTTCCCAGCTGTGTGACCCTGGGCAAGTCACTTAACCCCAATTGCCTCAGCCAACAAAAAAGAAAGGGACGTAGGTTTTTGTTAATTGGATTGCTGAGTGATTAAAGTATTCTATTGACAGTGTAGACAGTTGAACATTCAGTTTTTGTGCTAAAAGGTGAATAGATAAGGCAAAAACTTCAAGAAATCCCTGACTTCCTTTGAGACTTTGTGTAGGAGACCTCTCTGGGTACTTCCAGGCTGCTAGTGCCTTCTCCCTTTCCATCTACTCTGTATGTCTCTTGTGTATACATATTTCTTTACACGTAGCCTCCCCCACTAGGATGTGAACGTCTTGAGGGCAGGGACCATGTTTTTATCTTTCTTTGTATCCTTGGGCTTAGCTCAGTGCCTAACACATAAGTGCTTAATAAATGGCTATTGGTGGACTTCCACCAATGGAAAATGATGTCTCAATTGATAATTCAGGAGCTCCTCAGAGGCATCATATGAATTTGACTGTCATTTTTATTGCATAGCTCTGAGCTACATGACATCTTAATGGCTTTGTAACACTTGAGCCAGGCAAGTTGCTCATTTCATAATTACCCCTAAACCCCAGAGGGAAAATGAATAATGATGGAACAGACTGTATGGCAGACCCAACTCCAGCTGTAAGACTGTTTGATCTGGCACCAGCTAGTCTCCTTTTTGAGAGTAACCAAGAGCACTTATGGGATAGCATTCCACAATAGATTGAATCAACTCTAATCCCCCAATTCTGTTAGGGAACGAGGGTAAGCCTTGATTGGGGGAAAAAAAAACTTCTCAATAAATGCCTTAAAATGATCAAAATCCTCCTCCCATACCAAATGTCCTTCCTTTCCTTAACAGCTAATCCTACACGTGAAAGATATCTGCTCCTTTCATAATATGTTGGTTTATGTGGTAAAGGAGATTAGAAGAGGAAAGTACAGATAAACAAATTGGTCACATCATGCTTTACCCAGTTAACTGTGGTGATGAGATTTCCTCTGACAGCACTAGATGAATAAGCTGTTTTGGAGTCCAGACACAGTTTAAGAAGCGTCTAATTGGACTTGATGTTACATTACATGGAGGCAGTAAGCACAGGGTATATCCTTAGGTTCTTTGTAACATGTCTATCAGCAGGATAGGGACAGAAACTATATTTCATTGGCATAGGGAACTCAAAAGTGAAGAGCCTCCTTCTACCAAAGCAGGTGGGCACCTTCCTGGCAATTTATAATAATCTCCAAAGTTTGCCAAGAGCCCAAGAGTCAAAACAAAAATGGGAGTCATCATACACAGGGACACCTGCAAGGATTTATTGACTTGGAAAACCTCATATTAATGTTATCTCTGTTCTATTATATTTTTCTTTATTTTTCTACATATTTTCCAATTACATTTAAATAAGCTGTCTCTGTTTGACCCTTCTGGTTTAGTGCACTGAGAAGTTAATTAACACTTTCATGTACACAGACAATATGAGTTAATAATAGGACTCGAATCCAAGACTTTTAAATTTTGCCAAACTACCTTTTGTCCCTCAATTGCAATCCTTAATGGGAAAGCTAGGTAGTAAGATGGTGCATAGGGGACCAGGTCCAGAGTCAGGAAGCATCAGACTAGAGCTGTGTGATCTTGGGTAAGTCACTTAATCCTGCTTGCCTCAGTTGCCTCATTTGTAAAAATGAGCAGGAGAAGGAAATGGAAAACCACTTCAGTATCTTTGCCAAGAAAACATCAAATGGTGTCACAGAGAGTCAGACAACCTGATAACAACAATAAAACAGCAAAAAGCAATCCTTAATTACCTTTGAAGAAAGTCACAGCTAGAAATCAGAAATGTTGTTAAAGGTTTTCTTTCCTTTTATAGCTGCAATTTATTATACAGTGAAAGAATAAAATACTCTAGGGAATGACAGGTGAATTCTAAGGGAAAGAAAAAAATAACTTCATATAAGAAAAAAAAAAGGATGATATCAGAAGGATAAAATTCTATGCCTTTGTTTGTGTGTTTTGTCTAATCATCCCCTAGCAGGGTGGGAAAGTGCTATAGTGGATAGAGCCAGGTGGGTGTCAGGAAAATCTGAATTCAAATCCAATCTTAAATACTTACTAGGCAAGTTATTTAATTTCTGTCTCAGTTTCTTCATCCATAAAATGGACATAATAATAGCATCTACCTCCAGGATTGCTTTGAGGATCAAGCAAGAGAATATTTGTAAAATATTAAATAAGATGCCTGACACTTAATAAATGTTTATTTCCTTCTGTCCTTTCCAGTTTGCAAACATAGTTACCTCATTTCCCTAGACAAGCTATTTCCCATCTAACAAATCCAATTTACAAATACACACTCTCTCCCCCAAGTCCCCGCTGACAATGACAATGTGGCTTATTGCAAATTACCCTAGAGAACTTCTTTGGGAGGAGTATCTTTTCAAAAGAAAAGAGGGATCTAAAGGAATTACCACTTCAACTAGTATTTGCAGTTGTCCAACTGTTTCAGTCATGCCTTGTTGTGACCTCATTTGGTGTTTTCTTGGCAAAGATATTGAAGTATCTTCCTCCTGTCATTTCCTTCTCTAGCTCATTTTTTTGTTTGTTTTGTTTTTTGAAAGGCTTCAAGTTGTTTTTGTTTTTGTTTGTTTTGTTTTTTGAAAGGCTTCAAGTTTTTTTTTTTGTTTTGTTTTTTGAAAGGTTCTCTAGCTTATTTTACAGATGGGGAAACTGAGGCAGAGTTAAGAGATTTGCTTGGGTCACACAATTAGTAAGTGGTGCCATTCTCATTCTGGATTTGAATTTAGCTCCTCCTGATTGTAGAGCTAGTGTTTTATTCACCATGCCACCATGTGAGTGTGTATACATATATATGTTATATACCTATATAAACACATATGTGTATATATACACATGAAAATGCTTACTTGTATGGTCTGAAGGTCACCCTGGCTTCTTTAGGAATCAATGTTACATTAGCTGTAATCTTAAACTATAGAACACCATTCCTGTATGTAGTATTTTTGTATAAAAATATATTATATATATATGATGTACATATATACACATATATGTACATATATACTGTATATATGCATATCTGTATTATTCTATGGGTATATATGTGCATATATAATATGTGACTATAAATTTATATATGTATATATAAATATATTTCACATAGTAGGTGTTATATAAATGTTTACTTCTTTCTTTTCCTTTTCTCTCCACCAAGTAAAATACACATTCTTTGTAGGCTGAAAACATTTCATTTTTGTCTCCATAGTCTCAGGACCATCACAGTGCCTTTCACATAGAAGATGCTTCATAATTACTTTCTTTCTGAGTTAGTTTAAACTAAAGTATCCACGTTTATAGCAAGGCCAATGTTCTATGATTAAAGGTAAGCTACACCGAAGAGTATTCAGCTTTAGAGGTTTAGTTCATAAGATAACATATGTAGGTCATGTTCTGCATCACGATCCCAGAGGCAGACAGCTACATCTGCCCCTCCATGCTCTAGCTTACTCTGAAGGGTTTGTAGGGTTAACTCTTTCCTGCTCTTATTGGCGTGATCTCCAATCACCAGCATCTTCAGAATTAGGTGCCAGGGACGATGATCCCAGTTTTATTTAATCACTCAAAATCAGATAGCTTTTGCCAGTAAATACTGACTTAGAACATATAGCAAAACAAAAGACAAATGTTTCCTCTCCCTCCTAGGGCTTAGTGTCCCCTATACTCTTCAATCACTCTTGGGAATAAGCCTAATTTACCTTATTTCCTGCACAGCATCAATCACACCATTTCCAAAAACAGAATCACTGCTAGGTGAGTTCTTAGCTCAGCTACTGCTAGAATGATGTTCTGAAGGTCACTCTGCCTTCTCTGGGAATCAATGCTCCATTGGCCGTAATCTTAAACTATGAAACACCATTCATAAATTCAACAATCATTTATTAAGCACCTACTATGTGCCAGATACCAGAATGCTAAAGGCACCACATAGGTCTTCAAAAATCCACAAAATAGTAGGCTCTGCTCCTTTCATTGGTCATTGTGAACCAAGTAGTCACTCTGTTCCTTCAAGAGCATGGAAGCAAAGAGGTAATAGTTAAAGCTGACTGGAGCTTTAAATACCTTAGCTGGATGAAACCATAGCTCTATGGTCTCCAAAAAAAGAATTCTAGGTAATTACAGCTTTCCCAGAAACAAGAAACAAGATTCAGTGTCTCTACATAAGGGCACACCATTAGAATCACTCTGAGTGTGCACCAGACCCCCATGTGCAAATAACTTGGCAAGCCTAAAAGTGTATATATAAAAGTATATTCATATAAATTCCAGCTATTACTATTACCATCATCATCATCGTCATTGATTGTTTCTCTTTTTTGTGTGAATATCTTTTTATTTTGTTACTTTTAGGTATGGGAGAAAGTCAATAATAGGGTGAAATTTCCTAAACTGAAGAAAGCTTAGGAAGGGTTCCAACAAGTTTAAAAAAATGGTTCAGAAACTGAAAATATGCCCCATCTAGTTGCTATGTGGGAAAAAGAAAAAAGTGATTTTCCTCCTCCAAACAACTTCCTTCCATTTCCCAGTATCCTTTGTACTAATTCATGAAGTTCTGACCATTGAATTTGCACCTCCACCCCCACCCCTGACTCTGCCAAGACAGTACAAGCAGACATTCTGCCACACTTCATTACTTCAGATATCTGGGAGGTTGTTTGTGTGGACAGGCATTCCATCCACCTATGAAGCTGACTGCCTTTTCATGTCTTATTAAACATGGTTCAGAAGCTACTGTAGTTGAAAAAAGATCCCCCTAGGGCCAAACTTCTGATACTATTTTAAGCAGACCTCAATGCATTAATTATTTTTATTTGAAGCCTCAGAGACTAATACATCACCTGGTATATAGTAGGCACTTAATAAATGCTTGTTGATTGATGGATAATTGGAATTCATTGAAAACTACTGGAGTTTTTTTTATTTTTGCTCATTCCAATGTGCATACAAAAGAATGAATAAATTTTGATTTTCTCATTTTTATGTCTTCAAAAAAAGATGTGACAATTCCATATAACTGAAATGCCATTTGTGAAATACTTATTACAGTCAAGAAGGGAGTGTCTATCCCAAGCATATGAAGACTTCCCCTGGCAGAATGAGCGGATGAGAATAATTTGTTCCGACATCCATAAAGGCAGCTGAAATAGCAGCTGTGGAGCTCTTAGAGCTTTGTCAGACATTGAAGACCCAAGATCATCTACTGCATATTGGACCCTGGCCAGTTATCTTGACTTTTGTCTTGCCATTGAACTTTTATGACTCTGGAAGAGAGAGAGAGGCTGACAAATTTGTACAACTCTGTCTCATTTAAATTTGACTCATATGTGAGCCAAGACATCACCCTGTGATGTTACTGGACTTCTGAGAATGAAGGATGAACAACAACATTAGAGAAAAGGCATTATGTTAGGTGGGAGAGGAAGAAGGACAAAAATGAATAATACGGGAATTTGCTCTCAAGGGATTCTATCATCTAGTAAGATGAATAAGATGGACATACAAAGCACTTTAGAATATGATAAATGCATAAAAAGAAGGAAGTTCTGCTGAGAGAGAGGTGACATTTGTCCTGGGCCCTAAAAGGAAAATTTCAACATATAGTGATGAAGAAGAGAGATGGAAAGGCAGAATGCTATCTATCATCACTGTCATGATGTTTTACTGTTGATTCCAGATGTAGACGATAAATTAAATCAATGAATATTCACTACATGTATACTGTGTCCAAAACATTCTGCTGGACCAGTTCCAAAGATCTTGTGATCAAAAGAGCCATCTACACTCAGAGAAAGGACTATGGGAACTGAGTGTGGATTATAACATAGCATTCTCACTCTTTTTGTTGTTTGCTTGAATTTTATTTTCATCATTTATTTATTTTTTCTTGTATAGCAAAGAAAATTGCATAAATATGTATGCATATATTGGATTTACTATATTTTCCTGCCATGTTTAACATGTATTGGACTACCTGCCATCTAGGAGAGGGTGTTAGGAGAAGGGGAGGAAAAATGGTTTTTTACAAGGACTAATGCTATGGAATTATCCATGCATATGTTTTGAAAAAAAAAGCATTAATTAAAAAAACATTAAAAAATGGAAGAAGACACTCAAGACATTTTATTCTAGTAATAATAACAGCAATAATATTTAGTACTTATATAGCACTTTATGATTTTGCAAGACACTTTACTAATGTCATCTCATTTAAGTTTCACAATAGCCCTAGGAGGTAAGTGCTATTATTATGTCCATTTTAAGGAATAGGAAATTGAGATAGACTGAGTTTAAGTGATTTGTTCAGCCTTACACAGCCAGGAAGTATCTGAGGCTAGATTTGAACTTAGGTTTCTGGGCTTCAGGTCCATTCTCATAGCTGGTTAGATTTACTAAGAGGTTGAGTCTTTGTTCTTAGCCTTCTTTATTCAAATTGATTTAGCAGTAAGATTTTAGGAATGAGGTAGACAGCAGGGTATAGGATATTTCTGTAAAATAAAAAAGACTTTCTGCTAATGGATGTGACAGAAGCCTCTCAGAATTCTGTCTCCCCAATCTATACAGATACTAAATTCTCTCCCCTTCTTTAAACGGCATTTCACTTCAGGTATGTCAGATAACCTTCATCTCATATATTCTTGGCTCAGTCCATCCCCATAGTAATAAGATCTCTGACAGACAGCAAGATGAGTGTGTGGAGGGGAGTGTTAGGAAGTGGGGAGAGGGGATAACTGTTACTTCTGTCTGAGTAGCTCTGTTGTTGGTTCATATTACATGGGAACTCATCTGCATTTTTCCTTGACTTTGAGTTGGGATGGAATCGATGGGAATAATTATAGCATCTACCTCCCAGGTTGTTGTGAAATTTAAATGAGATGACATTAGTAAAGTGATTTTGATGAAAATTTCATCCTTTAAAAGTAAGAATAACAACAAGAGGACTCTTTTAAATAGAGAAGTGAAGAAAGAAAGAAGATGCTACAGATGTGAAATGTTACATGTGCTTCCAGATGAGATCAGTGTATTATTAGTTTTACTCAAATGTTTTACTTTATTATTAGAGACTTCTTATAAAGAGGGAAACATCTATAAATCTTTGTAATGGGGAACCCCTCCTAAAAAAACTCATTTCAATAAAACTATTAAAAAATTGTTGATTAACAAAATGAATGACTCATCTAGCATCAACAGCAAAATAGTGAATAGAGTAGATCCTTGGAATCAGAAAGATATGAGCTGCAATTGGGCCTCAGATTCTTACTCCATTTGGCTCAGTTTCCTCAACTGTAAATGGAAATAACAATAGCAGCCACTTCCCAGAGGATCAAATGAGATAATAAATTGTAAAATGCTTCGTCAAGTGCCTGGCATAGAGTAACTACTTATAGTCAATCATTTTGGACTCTTTGGAATCCCATTTGGTATTTTCTTGGCAAAGATACTGGAGTAGTTTGTCATTTTCTCCTCCAGTTAGTAAGTGGTACAAAAATGTTAACTATTGTTATGTGTCAGTGATAGGACTTAAATCCAAGTTCCCTGGCTCCAGATCTATGATCTATGCAATAAATCATGCTTCTTCACTAGCAACCATAAAGAACTACACAAATATGAGGAATCCAAGTGAGGGTATTATGCTATCTGTCAAAGACACACTCATGGTAATGATAGTTGGAGAAAGTGTAGACCAGGGTGACTGGTAGAGATTCTGAAAGTCAACCCCATGAATATTGTGAGCCTACAGACAGGTTCTAATGGGGCTAGAACAAAGGCAAGTCAGGGATGGTTGTCTGCTGTGCAAACCACTTGCAAAACATTTATCTTCTCATTCATCTGTGGCAAGGATGCCCCAGGTATCTATATGATACCTGAGATGCAGGACTGTCTCAAACACTTCTGTCATATGGTTCCATCTTCATTTTCTATACATTCCTGTGGTAACAAGGGGATAAATTAAGTTTCATTTCTGGTTTCTGTTGACTTATCTCCACTTATTTCTCCCTTTTCTCCTCCTTACAGTAAGTATCAAATACCCAGATTCAACTGATTAAAACCAGTGTGAAACCATGGGTAATTTCAGTTCAGATAAAGTTCTGTATCAATGTTTAGTAAAATGACAGTCATACCAGTTCAGAAGTGGTGGGGATAAAGCTTAAGTAGGAACCGGTATGGACAAAAGATGTCAGAATTCAGGGATATCTGAAAAAAAATTGGTTTTATGACTTTCAAAAACACAAAAGTAAATTCATAGTAACAAAGTGAGCAGGGAAATAGAGAATTTGAAACCAGGATATTAAAAAGAAAAGCTGGAGCAGGTGGGTGATGCAGTGGATAGAGTGCTGCACCTGGAATTAAGTAAACCTGAGTTCAAATCCAGACTCAGAGTTTCCTAGCTATATGAGCCTGGACAAGTGACTTAGCCTTTGTAGCTTCATTTGTCTCAGTTTCTTTAACTGTAAAATGGAGAACATAAACACCTCCTGAGGTGAGGATCAAATTTGCTTAGTAGAGTGCCTCACATAGAGTAAGTATTTGATAAATGTTAGTTTCCCTAAACGGATGCCCATCAGTTGGAGAGTGGCTGAATAAATTATGGTATATGAATGTTATGGAATATATTGTTCTGTAAGAAATGACCAGCAGGATGATTTCAGAGAGGCCTGGGGAGACTTGCATGAACTGATGCTGAGTCAAATGAGCAGAACCAGGAGATCATTATACACGGCAACAAGACTATACGATGATCAATTCTGATGGACAATCTCTCTGCAACAATGAAATGCTTCAAACCAGTTCCAATTGTTCAGTGAAGAAAGCCATATACACCCAGAGAGAGGGATGTGAAATGTGGACCACAACAAAACATTTTCATGCTCTCTATTGATGTTTGCTTGCATTGTGTTTCCCTTCTCAGATTTTTTTCTTGTAGATCCGACTTTTTTTGCACAGCAAGATAACTGTAAAAATATGTATACACATATTTGATTTGTCAAATATTTTAACATAATTAACATGTAGTGGACTTCCTGCCATCTAGGGGAGGGGTGAGACTAGGGGGGGAAATTTTGTAATGGAAAGCTTTGTAAGGATCAATGTTGAAGAATTACCCATACATATGTTGTGCAAATAAAAAGCTTTAATTTAAAAAAAGATGAATGTTAGTTTCATTATTTCCTTCTGAATAGTCTCCAATCTGAAATATTAATATAAAGATTTTTTTTAAAAAAGAACAGTACATTGATGATGAATGTTTCTCATTATGGATCATTCATATCTATCATACCCTGACTAAACATCATTTTGATATGGATGAGAAGCTTTTAAGGAAGAAAATAAAACTATAACCCTTGGCTCTCTGTTTCATATTTGTCTTTGTATTCTAAGCACCTAGATACATAGAAAGTGTTTTATAAATGGTTTTTGAATGAATGAATCACAAACTCTCAGAGTTAGGATAGATCTTAGACCTAATCTAATTCTGCTCTCCACCAGATGTGAGAATGTCGGTCTGGTATCCCTGGAAAATTATCTTCTAGCCTTCACTTGAAGACCTGTATTGATAAGATGCAGCCCTTTCTCTTTGACAGTTTTAACTGTTCAGAAATTCTTAGACTAAGTCAAAAATCTGGTTCCTTGTGATTTCTGCTTATTGCTGCTGGTTATTGTCTGGCACATTACAAGTATTTAATAAATACTTCATCTATTGATCTGTCTGGAATCAAACAGAATAATCCCTCAATTTCAAATGTTACAGTTTTAAGTATTAGAATACTGCTAGGACAACTCCCATAGGTTTTCTCTTCTCTAATAATCTCTTCAACAAATCTTCATTTGACATAGTTTTGCTTTCTTTCAGGTTCTGGTCAAGTACTGCCATATGGAAGAGGCATTACTATTAAAACAGATTATAAGAACACTGCCTTTATTGATAGCCATGTCACACTGTTGACTCATGTTCAGTAAAAAAAAAGACTTTTTAAACCCCCCTAAGTGTTTATTCATATAGTTTTTTTTTTACCACATTCTCCCTACTTGATACTTATACAGCTGTTATTGTTGTTAATATTTTTTAAACACAAATCTGGCTTTTACATTATTTTTATTACATTTCATCATTTTTAGATTTGTTCCTACTAAAGATCTTCTCTGATAACCTATTGTAATGTAGAATTGATGTTGAAGTTTTCAAATTTTAATATATTTTTATTTTTTCCCAATTGCATGTTAAAATAAATTTTAAACATTTTTTTTTCTTTTTGAAGTTGTGGTTCCAAATTTTATCCCTTTCTCCCTCCATTCTCTCTCCTGTCTCTAAGATGTAAGCAATCAAATAGAGGTTATTCATGTGCAATCATGTAAAACATTTCCTTATTAGTCATTTTATACAAGAAGACTAGAATAAAAGAAAAAGAATGAAAGCTAGGAAGTAAAAATAGCGTGCTTTAGTCTGTATTCAAACAATGCCAGTTTTTTTTCTCCTGAACCAGATAATAAGCTTCATTAGTCCTTTGGGATTTTGACCTTAGATTCTTGAAGGTTTTGCTGGCTAACTTCTGACAGATCTTATCAATCTGAAAAAAGCTTTTAAGTATGGACTCAGTGATGAACTTCACATGACATTTAAGGACCAGTTTAAAGAGGATAGGATTATAACCAGACTGATCATAAGTGGGATGATTTTTTTTTACTGGTAGCATTGTTCCAAGGCTATTTCAGATGTTGATAATCAGTGTTGATAATAGGAGTACCAGAACTAATGAAGCCTCAGAAATTCATTCATTTTCATAAATTTGCTCATCTGTCACCACTTTTTGTTGTCTGACTTTTTCATCCAACCTGTTTGTTGTCACTCTTAGCTTCTTGTCATCTATAATATTGATAGAGATTATTAGCATCTCTTCCACTGAATTTGATCAAGGACTATTCCTCAGAACATCCCCTTGGTTGGACTTATGGATAATAAGGCTTCAGAGTAGTTGGAAAAGAACTCTGAAGTCATTTAGTCGACTCCCTCAATTCATAAAAGAGGAGTCTTGTCTAGAGAAGGAAAATTATTTGCAAAGTATGATGAACTTGGGTCTTTTGATACTAAATCCAGCATGTTTTTCTGAATAGCAATGAGAGGAATTACAAGAAAACTTGGACAGGTGAATAGAAAAATTGAGAGAGCTCTCTGGGCTGGGGGTGGAATTTACAAGTTAAACTGGTGACAGCTCTCAAAGTGATTATGCTAAGAAGATAAGAGTGGAATTGGAAGAAATCTTAAAGGTGCAGTTAGGGGTTAAAGACCAAATCTGGCCCTCCTCTGCCAGCTTTTGTATAAACTCTGAGCTAAGATGAATTTTTACATTTTTGCTATTC
Source organism: Myrmecobius fasciatus (assembly GCA_023553655.1). Classification (NCBI taxonomy): domain Eukaryota; kingdom Metazoa; phylum Chordata; class Mammalia; order Dasyuromorphia; family Myrmecobiidae; genus Myrmecobius; species Myrmecobius fasciatus. The sequence continues at coordinate 84,164 of JAJPUD010000364.1, forward strand.
TTAGTGAAGGCAATGGGTTGGATGTGGTCCTCAGCCACAACTGACTGATTCCTTGAGTCTGAGATATTATACATTTTAGATGCAAAAAGAGTTAATGACTTACCCATGTTCATATAATTAGGAAGTGATCAAATCAAAATTTGAATCCAGGATTTCTTAATTTGTACTCCTATATGCCATAATTTATCCCAAGGAAAAAAAGCTATAGAATGCTATATTCCTAGGTAGTTTCCACCAAAATATTTAACAGGCCTGACTCTGTTTTTCTATTAATATTAAAGGAGATTGGACTTATTGAAAGTAGTATAGCCACAGATTATGTTGGCCTAGATAAGACTCAACTAAGTAATAAACTCGCATACTTTTATTTTTCTTACTTGTATTTAGTTTATGCCTGGAAATTTCTTATAGTGAAGAACAATAAATTGCACTCTAAACAGCTGAGGAAGCTCATGTTGTGTGCAAAATCTATCCCAGAGGAAGAACACTGGAGAAAAGGAAAAAAATAAGGAACCCAAGGATAAAAAAAAGAAAGTCATTTTTTTTAAAAGAGAAAAAGTAGGCACCAGAAAATTTTGCCTAAAAGGATTTGTTGAGAATCCTGGGAAAGGTAGTCCTAGAGACCTACTGTTTGCTTCCAGACTTTGAAGAAATTGGTTTTGTATTGAGATCTGAATTGGGAGTTCTGCTTTCAAAGTCCCTTGAACATTCTGAATCATTTTGGGACAGAGCAGGGTGAAAGCATGGGCAAGGGAGGAAATAAAGCAAGAGGCTACATGAACAGCAGTGGCAACAGGATGATTTTTAGGTCCTCTTCCTTTCATCCTTTTCCCATCTTTCCCATCTTCTGTGTCTTTCTGGCTTCCTCTGGGTAGATATCATTGTCCATATTTTCCAGGACTGATTGATGGTATATTCTCTCATATGTCCTATCTCACTGATACCAGAGGAAGATTTGAAATACTCCTTGCTCCTTATTGGTCCTTCCAGACTTCCTCCTTCTTTGAAATTCACTCTATTCAAATTTATCACCCAGTTCAGATCTTGATGTTCCTATCTACTGATTCCCAGAACATTTTCTCTCCTTTCTCAATGAGTTCCATACCTGGCTCACAATTTCCTCCTCTGCCTCAATTCTTGCTCTCATACTTAGAGACTTCAATCGTGACTGATGCTCCCTGAAATATACTAAGCTACCAATTCCTCAAGGTACTCAACTCCCATGACCTACTTTTCCCCTCCACCTCAGCTACCCAAAGGGATGGTCATACTTGACCTTGTTTTCATCACTTCCAAGAGTTCTTTATCTATTTCCTTTTTCTAGTTAACCTCCTATCATTCTGTCTTGGCACATTCTTTACTCTTTCCAAATTTATTGATATCTACCTTGTAACCTACAAGTCTTTCCTCAATATTGTTCAAGACCATCAACTCTTGCTATGGATACATTCTTTTCCCTTCCCAATATCGACCTTTTGGGGAACTAGTACAACTCTACATTATTCTTTATCCTTTGTCCTACCCCTACTCTCACCTTACCAAATCTGAACCCTCATAACTCTATCTGATCCTACTCATGTGCTGCTGTGTTGAACCAGAGGAAATCATGAATCTCTGTTAGCTGGGTCCTCCAGAAAGATGCTATTTAATCTCATTGAAGCAAGGCAATGTTGAACTTCCCCTTTAATTGCTTCTCTATCCTACTTACCACAATAGGTATATCTAATCTCTTTTCTCCTTAAGCTTCTCCCTCTCTTACAGAACCTAAACACACATATACATAAAACACACACACACACACACACACACACACACACACACACCCTTTTCAAGTGTAGACTTTATCTTTTACTTTACCAGGGTTCCTTCTCCTTCCTTTTCATTTCACAAACCTTTGACATTATCATCACCTTCACTCTCCATTTTTCTATCTTTATAAGATTTCCCCCTGCAATCATTTTCCTTCTTCAATCTCTCTATATCGTCTGTTTTTTTTTTCCATCCTACTTACAAATGTGTCAGTCATCACCATAAATAAAAAAACCTCTCACTGAGTCTTCTTGTCCCTACTAGCTATCATCTTTTTTTCCTCAGCAAACTCCTTGAGAAATTTGTGTACCCCAGGTGCTTCCATATCCTCCCATCTCAGCTTCTTTCTATTATCTCAAATCCCTAGGTTCATAATTCAAATGAAGCTGCTTTCTCCAAAATTCCTACAGATCTTTTTATCTCTTTATGAAATAGCTTCTTTTCAATCCTTGTTCTTAACCCTTCTGTAGCTTTTGACGCTGCTAAATACTCTCTTCAAAATCTCGTCAATTTTGGGTTTTTGTGACATTACTCTCATCTGGTTCTCCTTTTTGTCCATTGTCCCTATCTCATTCTCCTTTACTGGATCATCACTCATGTGCTCACTTACTGTGAATATATCCCAATTCTCTTTCTATAATTTTCATTTTCTATACTATTCTTTTCCTTACACTTTCATTTGATGAATTTACCCACTCCTTTGGGTCCCAGTGTCATCTCAATGATGGCTCTGTTGTAATTCTTTGCTATAAGGATGACTCCTTTAGAAAAGGTCTCTAGCAGTGGTATTTCTGGGTCAAAGGATATTTTCAGTAATACCCTGGTAAATTTTTAACAACAGGCTCTCTAAGGGGAAAAGAACACACATGAAACACTTTCAAGTTAATTTTGCATTGCTTACATTTTCTCCATCACTTCCCTAAGTCTAGACAATCAATGACACAATAAATCAATCCCCTTGATTGGTAATATTGGCTGATTTCTGTGAAATAAATGCTCATACTGGAAATTTAACAATCATCTCTTGAGAATGGTATGAACCCAATCCAGTTAAACCCTCAGATATTTTAGTCACTTTCTTAGCATAATTATTGTTTCCCAGAATATTTACTATAGGGGTCTTGTTTTCTAATTCTTTTGAATCAAATATCAATATTCCTAAATCATTGATTTAGAATGATCCAATGGGCATCTAAATAGTGCCGTGGATAGAGAACTGTTCTTAGAATCAGGAAGATTCATCTTTGTGAGTTCAAATCTGCTCTCAGATTCCTACTAATAGTGTCATCCCCAGCAAGTCGTTTAATTCTGTTTGCCACATTTTTCTTATCTGTAAAAAGAGCTGGAGAAGAAAATGATAAATTATTCCAGCATCTCTGCTAAGAAAACCCAAAATGGGGCCATGAAGAGTCAGACACTACTGAAAACAACTAAACACACACAAATTATGGTGTGGGGATTTGCCTAAAGTCACACAAAATTGCAAGTTACAGAAATGGTATTCAAATCCAGGCATGGTGACCTCAAATAATTCTTTTTTTCAAAAATGTTCTCTTCCCATATTTACTATATTCTACTTTGTGTTATGGCATTTGCATGCTTGTCTTATCCTTCCAACTGGGTAGTAAGCTTCTTGAGGCTAGGAACCATTCCTTTCCTAATTGATTATATTTTTTAAGCCTATCTCCACATCTGGAATACAGACAATGATGATGATGGCGGCAATAATGATAACTAGCATTTACCTAGCATTGTAAATATTGCAAAGTGCTTTGCAAATATTAACTCATTTTATTTTTATAGCAACCCTGGAAGGTAGCTGCTATTAATATCCCCATTTAACAGATGAGAAAACTGAGGCAGAAAGAGGCATAGTTATTGCCAAGGATGACTGAACTCTTAGGTGTCTGAGCTTGGATTCGAACTCAAGTTGTCCTGACTCTGATTCTATAGACCCTGTGCCATCTAACTTGACATAGTGCCATAGAAATTAGTTTAATAAATGGTTGTTGGACTTTATTTGAATTTGGCTGGAAGATGCATTTTAGGGAGCAGTATAAGATAAGGCTGGAAAGGGTCTAGGTCATAGTGTGGTAATAAGAAATGGTGTAATTGGAGAGCCAGAGGTTCTAGATAAGCCTTTAGGCTTATTACAAACTAGTTGTGGGAGCCTGGGTAGGTTACTTAATTTCTCACTCTTTTAAGTACCTTTCTAAAGATGAGTTGTAGAGAAAGTATTGATCTGACGTGGTGGAAAGAGTCTCTTTATTTGGAAGTTCCTTCCTCCAATAAAATTACAAGTCTAGTTTCCATGCCTGTGGAGCTAACAGAAAGTTCCTAAAGTCACCTAATAGGGAGTTGTTTACTATGGAAATGCAAAGCAGTATAACATGGTCCAAGCTCCAAGGAATTACCTATTACTTAAAATACATATACACACACACATATATATAAATATAAAATGCATATACATAAATAAATATGTAGAAGAAAATATTACATAGAATTACTATGTATACATAGATACATACATAAAATATAAATATGTAGTTATATGTATAGGATAAAATATTATATAAAATAAAATATGTATTAATGAAAATATAATTAATATATGACAATATACATATTAAGGGCAATGCATCTCATGATTATTGCTGCTGCTGTTCTGTTTTTCAATCAGGACTACTAGAAATCATGCTTGGGTAGAGGAAAGCCTCTTGGCTCAGTCCTGGAACCATCAAGTTTCCTTTTTACCCTGCCATTTTTGAGCTTCCCAGTTAAATGTGAGTAGTATTTTAGTTCTTTGAGGTATATTATTGAGAATAGTGTCCAAGATTGCTGTGGGAAGCAGAAGTAAGATGGATTTTATAATCCTAAAGCAAGCAAATCAACTGTTAAAAAGAACTTTGTCCTTGAAAAGTAACACAATCCTAATGGCTCTTAATGAAAGATGTATTATTTATTCTTCCTTTTCCACGTTGTCTGCTGCTATTTAGGAAGACCATATTTAGGAAGAGGTAAAACCACTGTCTGAAGTTCTGTGAATAACATGGGGATGGAGGGATGAATAGATAGTAAAAGATAAAGATCAAGTGGGGATGTTCCAAATGACAAACTATTGGTGGGAAGCCTTGCAGCCTGGTCTTGCTTTTAAACACATATATTCATTCTGTGCCATGTTGCATGTTCTGGTTCCTAGTTTCAATATAGCATCTGGTACCAAAACAACTTAAAGCTTCTAGGAGCTTTTGGTATTATTAAATTATGGCCTTTCTGAAGGGACAAAAACATAGTGACATGTGACAGAAAAAAAATTATTTTTAATAGCATGAAAAGGAGGAGGAGGAACAATAACAGGAGGAGTCAGAGGAAGAGGGAAAGGAGGAGAAGTAGTGTAAGTAAGTGTGTTTGCAAGCTAAATAGTAAGATGTCTCAGCTTGCATGTGGTATTCATGTGATCTGGGATCTGGCTTACCCTTCACCAAGGAGACTATGATTTATATCTTTGTGGGAAGCAGGCAGAGGACCATGACTAGGAATTTGCTCCTTCTCTTGGTTACTTCCAAGAAAAGGGGATAATGGGTTGCAATTATACCTATCCACTATATCTCAAAAACAGTCTAGGGATATACTATTTTAAAGAGCCAATTCGTGGATGCCCTCAAGGGATGGTAATATTTATCTTATATTTGTCTCCTAAGCTTCCTCCCACAAATCACCAGTTACACAAAAGGCCATTATGAATAATTGGCAATTTTTTTTCATAAACATAAAGAGAAAACAGGAATTTATGTGGATTAGAATAGATCAAAGAATATGTCATGTATTAGACTACCTGTCATCTAGGGATGGGGGTGTGGAGAAGGAGGGGAAAAATTTGGACCAAAAAAATTTTTTTTTGCAAATGTCAATGTAGAAAAGTCACTCATATGTTCTGCAAATAAAAAGCTTTAATTAAAAAAAATAAAAATAAAGTTAATCACCTCAAAAAAAAGAATATGTCAGAGTAAATGGACTCTTTGGGAGTGAAATAAGATTTCATATCAACTTCATATCAAATCAAAAGAGAAAAGTATCTCACAAAAGGGAAGTCTAAGGTTGCAAGCTCCAAGTCAAGAAAGGCGTGTATATTTGTATGTGTGTGTATACCATTTTAAGGGCTCACAGTAGTCACTCAAAAGTTCTCCTTTGCCTCTTACAAATATCTTTCTAAAATTTTTCTCCAAAGTGAGTTTTTCAACAAATTTGAGATGTTCCTTTTACCCTTTTACAAGCACATAGCTTAGACAATTAGGAGTTATGTCCCCTTTTATGTAGCAGTACAGCAAGATCACAGAGTTGTCCTTCAGGGCATTTCCCATTAAGTGGGCAGAAATATTACATAATTAGCATTTATTTAACACTGAAAGTTTTGCAAAGCATTGTACATCACAGTAACCATGGGAGGTAGGCACTCTTATTATCCCCATTTTATAGATGAAGAATCTGAAGCTGAAATGTTAAGTGACTTGTTCAGAATCACACAGCTAATAACAGAGTGAGGCTGGATTAGAATTCAGATTTTGTGGACTGAACCAAAACTGTACACAATGCACCCTAGTTGCTTAGGTGACATCAAATGACATCATTTGTGGCCCTCCATCAAAAGCCTTTCATCAACATCACTTCTGTGGGGATTATTTTCTGTTATTCTTAATGCATGCATGTGAATCTAGAAATTCGTTAAGGTAACCACAGAGGTAGTGTTTTTTACTCTTCTGATATTTCTCTGTTTTGATAGTAGCGCCAATAATAGCCTCTTTTATTCTGAGCTGCTCCTCCTAATTAAATTCTGATGAAAAGTTCGAAGTAAAAGACTTACAAAAAAAGAGTCTGAGAATTGGCACTGTGAGTGAGCATGTCATACAGATCATTAGTTTAGCAGGTTCTTTCAAAGTTCAAATGGCCATGAACCATGAAAAAAAAAAAAGAAATTTAGGGATAATATCAATGAAATGGAATGTTGTCATAGGATAATGGTCCTCTGTTTGTGGAAAAAACTGTAAGTAATCCAAAAGCATCTAACAACATAAACATCAAAAGCCAAAGCAAAAAAAAAAAGTTTTCAAAAATGTGTGTGTGTGTTTATTTGATGTCATTGTCCCTGCACAAAGTCTTTCCTTGTATTCTACCAATGATTAATGGCACAGCTGCTTTTATTCCAGCTGGCACATGGACATGGAAGAGAGGGAAGATAGTTGTTCCATGTACAACATATAATCTCTATCCTGATTGGCTAAAAAACCAAACAAACAAGAAAACAAAAAAAAGGCTTTCTCCATATGTCATAAATTAAGCAACACAGATTTTTATTTTTCAAAGAAGTCACTGCACTATTAAAAATAATTTCTATTTTCCAATAAGCCCAAAATTTGTTGTCTAGTCAAAGTAACACAGGATTTTTATGTATTATTAGTGAAAATGGTGGGGTTTTTTGAGAATTATTTCTCAAAGAATTTAGAATCCTTAATAGAAGCATTAAAATTATGGGATGTTTGTCAATGGGACAGAAAGAATCCATCATTTTCCTTTAAAATGAAATTTTAAAATCTATTATGTTCTACATCTTTGAAACTTCCCCTTCCCCCTTCCAAATCTTCAAAGGAATCATGATTCTATATTTTCTTGCTTGTCATCTTTGGAACCAAACTTTTTTTTCATTTTATAATCTTCATTTTTGTTTGTTTTGTGGTGGTTGTTTCCATTTATTGTGTTATGGTAATCATGTTTTTCTGGTACTCCTTACTTTAATTTGTATCAATTTATGAACATTTCCCCATACTTCTCTGTATTCGTCATATTTGCCATTTCTTATAAGTTATTAATATTTTATCCCAGTTATGAAATATAATTTACTTTTTGTGTTTGTTTGGGTTTTAGTTTAGGTTTTTTTGTGTGAGGCAATTAGAGTCAAGTAACTTTCCCAGGGTCACACAGTAAATGTTAAGTGTCTGATATTGGATTTGAACTCAGGTTCTTCTGACTCTAAGGCCAGTGCTCTCTTTGCTGTGTCATCTAGCTGCTTCTTATACTAAAAATTTGTTTAGCCATTACCTAGTCAGTGGGCATTGACTTTGTTTTCCAATTCTTTGCTATCACAAAGAAGTGAAGCTATAACTATTTTTTAAAATATAAATATTTTGGAGTCTTTTCTTTTTCTTTTCTTTTTTTATCTATGATTTCTTTGGATATAAATGGCAGCAGATCTCTGAGTCAAAATATAAATGTTTTTGCCACCTCATTCCTTAATTGCAAATTACTTTAGAATGCTTTTGCTAATTCATAACTCCACTAACAATGCATCCCTGTGCTTGACATGCCACAATCCTTCTGTAATGCATTTTACTTTGCATCATTTACCTTTCGTGTATGTGTAGGAACAGAGGCCTGGCTCCAAAATATATGTGATCAACTGATCAGAGAGTGAGAAGACAGATTGTTGTACTCCATGATTGGTTAACATAGGAAAGATGGGGTGCAGAGATCTATCTTCATGCATAGCATACTGTGGGGCCACAATTCTTACATAAAAAAATAAATAATAGAAAGCAAAATGTACCAAAATATGCAAAGTAATTTCACTCTCACTCATTTTAGATTACCTTTTTTTTCCCTAGGAAGACAGAACATCTTCTAGCAAGACCCAGTGATAGAGTGTGTATGTCTGTGTTCTGAGACCCAGCCTTGATGAATTGGGAGAAGACACATGTTTGTGATTTTTTTTCCTGTTTACCAATACTAAGAACTCTTTGTCTCTTTTGCAATTTCTTGTTCATAAATAAGAAAACACAAAGGTTCAAAGCAATTAGTATCTATTTAATTTTATCTACTAAACCATCTTTGAAATATTAATTCAAATAGCAAGTAAACAGTTTTGCAAAACCAAAACCTTTTGATTAGACATCTATCCTACCAGACAGAAAGGAAAGGGAAAGAGAATAATAAGCATTTCACCATTTTTAGGAATTCTGAATCAGGGAAAATTTACCACCGATAGGTTGTAACCCATTCTTTGGGTGCAGCTGTCTTATCTACTACAGTGGAACCTGGTCATGCTCAATACCAGCCTTCTTTCACTTTATCTGTCAGATTTACCTGACTCTGACTCTGTAGTTTAATCAATTAAGCTTTCCCTTTTTCATCGTGAGCATTGCCTTATAAAATAGCCTAGGGAATACTTGTATCTGGTGCTGCAATGGATAGAGTTTAGGTTCTAGAGTCAGGAAGCCTCATCTTCCTGTGTTCAAATCCAGCTTCAGACACTTACTAGCTGTGTGACCTTAAATAAGTCACTTCATCCTATTTGCCTCAGTTTCCTCATCTGTAAAATGAGCTGGAGAAGGAAATGGTACATCAGTCCAGTGTCTTTGCTAAGAAAATCCCCAATGGGTCATTGAAGTGTCAGATATAACTGAACAACAACAACTGTACTGACTAAAAGCTATAGGGAATGAATTTATGGTTGAGCACAAGTCCATCTTACTTCCTTGGCAACAGAGCTTTTATTAAGCCACATTCTCCTCCACTCCCCATTGCAGGACTTATTTAGAAGGCTCACATTCTTCCTCCCTCCCTCCTCCTCTTCCCAGAAGTCACCACTTTGAATTCTCCTTTTACACTTGGGACTCTTTCTTATTTGCCCCAAGAGCTTCATCAGATCCTCCCTCCCTGCTCAGACTGAGCTCTTGAGAGATAACAGACTTGGAGGCATTGGCTCTTCAGGAGCCCCAAGGGAAGCCTCCAGTGTATTCTGTTATCAAGGAGACCTGGAGGCCCTAATTCAGCTGCCTGGCTTCTATTAAGCCTCTCTGTACACAATGCCTCATCAGAGGCTTTCCCTTTTTCCTTCCTTTGCTTTCCTCTTGAACTATTTCTCTTATCCTACATACCCTAATTTTGTTTGTGCAAAAGCTTTTCAATTTTATGTCTTCAAAATTATCTTTTGTAATTTCCTCTCTTCCTAGTTTAAGAATTCATCTCTTTAAACTGGGAGTGGTGGCAAGCCTATAATCCCCAAGGAAAGTGAGGTCACTAGATTTTTTTTTCAGTTTGGGGACTCTGAGCTGCAATGAGGTTTTTTCTTCCATCACTGCAAGTTGTTGGAAATACTGCTAAGTTGCTAAGAGGCTGTGATCTGTGTCCATGAAGAGGGTTCCTAAAATGATGAAATGAGAGATCCTTGAAGAATTACTTAGAACTCCAGAAAGACAGATCTTATATAAATTGAAGATATTATTATTAATATCCCTGGATGATAAAGAACAACAGGCGGATCTACTTACCTCAGAAGAGTCTTTGCAATTTAGAACCAAGCATTTGAGGTTACATGAGTGAAAGGACATATAGAAGGAGAAATAACTGTAGTACTTGTACTTTTTGTCTTATTAAAAAAAATAAACAGTGATGAGTTGGATTGATGATGAAATATACTTCTCTTTACTCATGCCATGGTTCTACAACTTAGATCTAAGTGTTAAACTAGAAATCTATTCAGGTGCACAGGTTCTCATGCACCAGAAGAAAGGTGGTGGACTCTTGGTGTGAAATGTAGAAATATTGTTTAGTTTCACTTGTTTTTCCTTGTTATGGACTGAGAGAGGTGATGCTTCTAGGTGGATGAAATTAATTGTGCTATTTTTTAAAACTTTTTTTAAGTAATAAAAGGATCAGTTAGAGGAAGGAAGCAATTATTTTGATAATTTTTAATAATAATAATATTTTGTGCACTTTAAGTTTGCAAAATGTTTTATATATTTCATTTGATTCTCACAATAGTGTTATTATCCCCATCATCCCTTATTTAGAAGAATCTAAGGGAAAGAGATTAAATGGATCAGGATCACACAGATATAAACTGACACTGGATTAGGAATTCAAGTTTTATTTATTCCCAATCCACTGTACCACCCAAACCTCTTTAGCCTGGTTTCACTTTTTTTTTCTACATATCTTTTGTGAGCATAAACAATGATGTTTCTAATTTCTATTTTAAGTGCCTAAATCATGTGATCATATTATTTTACACAGTCATAATTTTTTAAGCTTCCTTTCCTACCTAGAGGACATTCCAAACAGAGTTTCATGCACAGTAGCACTTCAATAAACATTGATTGATAAGATATTAGGTTAATTTGGGGAAATCTGATAGCCTAGGATGCTTTCCTAAACATATATTTACTTTCTTTCTCCCCTTCTCCTCCATCTCACAAAAGTCTGGGCTTTGAATATTCTTTTCACAGCTGGGATTCTCTTATTTCCTAAGATTGGACATCCCTCCATTCAATACATCAGTGAGATCTTGTATTTGTTATGATTTTAGGATGTTTAATACAGACTCTTCAAGAGTCTGTATTGACTCTTTCATGGGCTATTGGAACATTTTAATGTCTTTATGTTTTAAATGCCATAGTTCTATAACTTATATCCATCTGTTAAACTATCTATTCGATGGAGAGATTCTCATGCCCTAGACAAAGTCCATTGTTGTTCTACATGTATCTCTACCTAACTGGCTAAGACTTGGAGAAATAAATCCACTTGAAGAATCTGACTGCCAAGTTAAAGAACAAACACACTAAATAACACTCAACTCTTTAAAAACTTTTCAGTCTATCTATAATGCTAGGATCTTTTTTTGTTTTTTAAGTGGCTTTAAAAAAATCCAAGAAGGAAGAATTTCTCAGAGTCAAATGAAAAATAAGCTTGGTGTCCTGATGCAGTGAATCTCACAATTTGTGTTGTTGCAAAATTAGGAGGAGGTATTTGTTTTCCTGCAGCTCTGCTTTCATGGTTGCCTTCAAGATATCAGCTGCTCTCCATTTATTTCCATGGCAGTTAAGCAGGTCACCATAGATGCTCCCACCCCTTTAAAAGCCTCTCATTAAAAAGATTTGAGAGAGCTTTTCTGGTTCCTGTATATTCCTCCTTCCTTGGATGGAAGCTTGCTTTACTGGAAAATGAGTGGGAGGTTGCAAACTTCTAAGTTTACCCCAAGTCATCCATGGATTGTTTTGATCAAATTGTCAACTCTACCATGGGTAGAGTTTCACAGGAACATGGAGTCATAAATTTAGAGCTGAAAAGGTCCTTAAAGAGTATTCAATCCAAACCTCTCATTTTACAGATGAGTAAACTGAAACTCAGATAGTTTAAGTGACCTGCCAAAAGTCACATGGGTAGATAGTTTCTGAGTCAAAATTCAAACCCATGTCCTCTGACAAATAGTTCCAGATCTTCCCCAATGCACCATGTTGCTGCTCTACCCAAACTTCACCAGATCTCTGTTTGACTTGTTCTAAAAACTTTCCTATGAGCTATTCTCTATCTGATATTTTGCTTGAAGTGGACTGGTCAACATTTCTGTGGATTGAACCAAACTATCCAGACGAATGGTGATACTTATTACAAGAAAATGATAAAGCCAAAATGGCAGGCATCTTCCACCTGCAGTGTTTGAATATTAGGCTTTGACTCAAAAGAACCTCCCTGCCTCTGTTTTCTTTTTTTTCCATTTTTTATTTAAAGCTTTTTAATTTTCAAAACATATTCATAGATAATTTTTCAACATTAATCTTTGCAAAATGTTGTGTTCTAATTTTCCCCACTTTACCCTCCCCCCTCCCCTAGATAGCAAGTAATCCAATATATATATATATTAAATATGGTAAAAAAATGTGTTAAATCCAATACATACATACACATTGATACAATTATCTTTCTACACAAGAAAAATCAAATCAAAAAGGAAGAAAAATGGGAAAGAAAACAAAATGTAAACAACAACAAAAAAAGTGAAAATATTTTGTGATACACACTCAATTCCCACAGTCCTCTCTCTTCATCACAAGATCATTGGAACTGGCCTGGATTATCTCATTGTTGAAGAGAGCCATGTCCATCAGAATTGACCGTCATAGTCTCGTTGTTGCCGTGTATAATGATCTCCTGGTGCTGCTCATTTCACTCAGCATCAGTTCATGTAAGTCTCTCCAGGCCTCTCTGAAATCGTCCTGCTGGTCGTTTCTTACAGAGCAATAATATTCCATAACATTCATATACCAAAATTTATTCAGCCACTCTCCAATTGATGGGCATCCTTTCAATTTCCAGTTTCTAGCCACTACAAAAAGGGCTGCCACAAACATTTTTGCATATGTGGGTCCCTTTCCTTGCTTTAAGATCTCTTTGGGATATAAACCCAGTAGAAACACTTATGGATCAAAGGGTATGCACAATTTGATAGCTCTTTGGGCATAGTTCCAAACTGCTCTCCAGAATGGTTAGATCACTTCACAACTCCATCAACAATGTATTAGTGTCCTAGTTTTCACACATCCCCACATCCCCACCAACATTCATCATTATCTTTTCCTGTTATCTTAGCCAATCTGACAGATGTGCAGTGCTATCTCAGAGTTGTCTTAATTTGCATTTCTCTGATCAATAGTGATTTGGAGCACCTTTTCATATGATTAGAAATGGTTTTAATTTCTTCATCTGAAAATTGTCTGTTCATATCCTTTGACCACTTATCAATTGGAGAATGTCTTGAATTCTTATAAATTTGAGTCAATTCTCTATATATTTTAGAAATGAGGCCATTATTAGAACCTTTGAATGTAAAAATGTTTTCCCAGTTTATTGCTTCCCTTCTAATTTTGTCTGCATTAGTTTTGCTTGTACAAAAATGTTTAACTTAATATAATCAAAATTATCTATTTTATGTTCAATAATGAATCCCTGCCTCTCTTTTCTTATCCTCCTCTTTCCACTTCTTCCTCCTTTCTCATCCTCCTTCTTCATCTGTATTTCACAGAAAAAATATTCTCTTTAAGAAATGTAAAGGAACATGTTTTTCCCTTTTGATTTGATTTTCTGGCAACATGACAATTATGGAAATATATTTAGAAGAATTGCATATGTTTAGCCTATTTCGGATTGCTTACTGTCTTGGGTAAGGAGAGAGAGAGAAAAATTTGGAACATAAGGTTTTGCAAAGGTAAATGTTGAAAACTATCTTTTCGTGTATTTGGAAAAATAAAATACTGTTTGAAAAAAGAAATGTGAAGAAAATACCAATGTGAGAAAAGAATACACAAAGTTCATCAACTTGTTCCAGTCTGATTTTAATATCTGTCTGTGTCATCACCATTCACCAAGTCTCTTATTTGCTTGTTGTCTTCTTGACAACACTCACCTTTTCCCTCACTTCTAATATTCAACACATCTTAAATATGTCCATCCTATCCCATTCTCTTATTTTGCTATTCCTACTGCTACTATGCTAGTACATGTCCTAGTTATTACTTACCTTTATTATTCCAATAGCCTCTTAACAGATCTTTCCTTTCATACTCCTATTTTCTATAGTTTTTAAAATCTGTCCCTTGCATAGCAATCAGAATTATCCTTCTTAACCACAGATCTGGTCATATACTTTTTTCCAAAAAACTTTTTATTGGATACTTCATGCCCATTGAGTTTGGTTTTAACTGTTCAGATTGATATTTAAGGATCTCTACAGTTTAGAATTAGACTGCCATGTGCTTTTATTGATTGCTACTAGGTATGAAGAAAGAGAAATGCTTTCTTTCTCTTTCTAGATGTATAAGGAAAAGAAAGTACCAAAATAAAAAACTCCCTAAAGGGAGCCATGTCCACAGTCCTCATCAACCACAAAGGAGACTGTTTCTCCCAAGCATACATGATATTGTCTTTCACTCACCTTTTCTCACCTTCTTACCTTCACTCAGCTTTTGCTGGTCACTAATCACTGGAGACAAGCTAGAAGGGCAATGGATTATAGAATCATAGAATTCAAAAGAGGAAGAGATTTCAGTGATCACCTAATACAACTCACATGCAAAAGGAATTCCCACGATAATCTCCCTTAAAGACATATTAGTCAGGCTCTTCTTGAAAACCTCCAAGGAAAAGGAACTCAAAAAAGAAGTTTATTTCATTTTCGTTCCTCAATAATTGTTGGAAAATTTTCTTGACATTGAATCTAAATTCACTTCTTTATATCTTCCATCCAATGCTCTGGGTACCATCCCATGGAGCCAAACAGAAAAATATACACATGACAACCTTTCAAATATTTGAAGACAGATATAATGTGTTCTCTCCCATCCCTGAATCATCTCTTCTCCACATTAAGTCTTAACTAGTTCTCATATGAAATAGACTTAAGACCCTTCACCAATGTGGTTTCTCTTCTTTGGAAACTTTCCAGCTTTTCAATGTCCTTATTGATCTTGTAGAATATGATGCTTTGGATATCAAGTTATTCCATTGCTGGGCTGGATCAGACAGCAATAGCTGATCTAGCTCCTCAATGAACTGGATGACTGCTGCTGGTAGCTGTTGGACTCTGATTGTCACTGAGACCTTGGGTGACTTCAGTGGATCCCCCCCAGTATCATCAATCATGTAGGTACTCCCATATTAGGAAACTTACTCATCTATCATCAGGAAATAACAAACACAAGAGACAAAAGAAACAGAGATATAGTGCATTCATGCAAAACTCACCGGCTTGGGAGTCCACAGAAATCTTCCTTACTCCAAAGTAGCCATTGAAGATGACATTTCCTCTCAGTTTTTTATATGTTTTCATATGTATCGGTTCTGGTTCAGCCTCTACTGAGACATTTCCTGCTTCTTAGCCAGCCAGAAGGCTTTTCATCATCCCACTGCTGCTTATGGCTCCTTAGTCACTCATGACCAGAAACTGAATCTCCAAAATTCCACGTGTTAGATTGGCAGTTGACAGATACTACACATGATCCAAGGACTGGACCTCATTGGGCAGTCCACCATCACAATAACATTTAGATGCTGATGATTAATTGATTACTATTTGCATTATTGTAGTTGAAATTGTGGGCCAATGGCATCTGTTCATGTACAGTAGAATTGAATATTTGACATTATTCATTTGTAATAAAATGAACTTATGACAGTCTATGAAAATATCATACTCTTCATCTGCTTGTCATAACAAAAGAAGTGAAGCAAGACATGTACAGAGCTTCTCTTGCCACTTCCAACAGACCATATATATGTGAGTCAGCACCTGGGTATCTAGAAAGATGCAGACATTCATAATCTCTCCAAAGCCCAGACGACCCTCAGCCTGTGTCACACACATGTGGTATTCTGCAAGCAGGAAGGGTAACTTTGTCCATAGCTTATTCAACCTCTGTTGCAAAAAAAAATCACAAGATCATAGAATTTCAGAGTTGTGAAGGATGTTAAAGGTCACCTTTAACAGACAAGGAATTTTAGGTTCAGATATGAGACATGAGAGTAAGTTGCAAAACTTATTTTCAAGACTAGATCCTCAGACTTATGGTATGATGGAAAGAGCATTGGGTCTAGAATGAGAGGTCATGGATTCAAATCCTTATTACCTGATGTTTATTATCTTATACGTTGGACAAGACATTTAGCTTCCACAGGCTTCAGTTTCCTCAATTGTAAAAGGATAGGGTTGAACTAGATAACCTCTGATGTTTTTTTCCCACTGTAGAGCCATGATTCAATAACCACAAAACAGTGATTCTCATGCTTCATCACCCTGTCTTTAAGGTTAGAATAAGTATCATTTTAAGTCCCAAATATTGCTGTTATAATGATTTAGGGACAACTAGGTGGTGCCATAGTGCATAGAGAGTCAAGTTATGGAGTCAGAAAAATCATTTTTGTGTATTCAAATCCAATCTCAGACACTTACCAGTTGTGTGACCCCAAGCAAGGGACTTCATTCCATTTGCCTTGGTTTCTCTATCTGTAAAATGAACTGGCAAAGGAAAAGGCAACTATTCCAGTATCTTTGCCAAGAAAATCCCAAATGGGGTCATGAAGAGTTGGACATGACTGAAACAACTCAGCAATAAAGACAAAAATGATCATTTAAGGGGCAGCTAGGTGGCGCAGTGGTTAGAGCACCAGCACTGAAGTCAGGAGGACCTGACTTCAAATCTGGTCTCAGACACTTCCTAGCTGTGTGACCCTGGGCAAGTCACTTAACCCCAATTGCCTCAGCAAAAAGCAAAAAAAAAAAAAAAAAAAAATGATCATTTAACAATTATATAGTCACTCAACCTGACAAGTATACATGGGAAAGGCTTGCCTAACTACATGTTCTGGTGCTCAAGGAGAAACTTTAAAAGTGGAAAGAAAATCATTGAATAATTAATATTTGATGAAGTAATCAGCTTTCATTCCAATCAAATTATGACCTTCAATCACCTCTGCCTTCTCATTTTGTCCTTTTACCCACCTAAATTCAGCTAAAGATGGAATCCAATCCAAAGAACCAGAGGTTATTTTTTATTTTAATCTCTACTTTAGGGACCAGTTAAGACGACTGAAACAAATAGGAAATAAACCAATGGCTGTTTCTGTTGAAACAATTTCTTGTGCTTGGAAGGAAAAGAAGCAACCTTATTATTGGCAACATAGCAGGGCAAAGATCAAGACCTCCATCCAGATTCTCTCTCTTATTCTGGGGTAATTTATATGAACCACAATGGGTATATTGGGAATGGAAAGAAATTAAAAAGAATTTTTCTCATTTCAAGTTAAAGAACTAGTTGAATTCACAGAGCAGTAGTATCAAAAAAAAAGTATAACCTACAAAATGTTGTTTTTGTAGTCAGATATTTGCTATTTCTTTTTAAATACACAACTGATAAAATATACATATATGTATATATGTATGTGTATGTATATAAAAATCAGACCATACCAGAGTTGTTATGATCCTGGTCCTATTGGATTATCTTCACATAAAAGTATTTCTTTTACCTCCCATTCCTAATAGAATTTTAAGCTATGACTATTTTTTTTTCTTTATCATGCGGGTAAATCTGATTCAGCTCAAATTTCCACTTAAATTCAACCAGGCTGATAGGTTAGTGGCAAAAAGCAGACTCAGAAAAATTCTTCACAAACTATTGCATTTCTCCCCTTTTATTCAATCCTCTATGCAAACACTTCCTCAGAATGCAATAAAAATCAGCTTATTTTTATCTAGAGACAAAATTCATTACAAAAATTTAAAAATCAAATAAATAAGGCTTTAAAAAATAGGAAACTCTAAAAGGGCAAGCAATGTTGGTTCTCAAGGCTATAATGAGATGGGAGCAAAAGGAACATGAGGAGGAAAGAATGGAGCATAAATAAGTTCACCAAGTTCCAACAGCACCATCAGGCAGACACATTCAGAAAGACAGAAAGTTCTATCCCAGGAGATCGTTCCTTAAGCCAATCAGTGTGCCAGGCTAGACTCCAACTGTTTATCATTATAGCCAATCTGGAACAGCACATTTCATTTATGAATGGCTCCCATTCCAGGCATACATCTATACCCCATAAACCCCTTCCATAGAGTTGCAATATTCTTATTCTCCCCCCATCTCACTTAGCTCCTGGCTCTTTTAATCCTTTAGTTTCTTATTTAATCTGAGAAGATTATACTTCCTAGCAACCCACATGGCTGATGCTGAGGTTAATTTTACATTGATTATGCTTGACTGCAAAGATCTTATTCATTTAATGTCCTCCCCTTTCTTAGACTACATGGTTTCCATTCTAGTTCCTGTTGCTTCCTTAAAGAAGAGTATCCTTTTCCTTAGGAAGTAAGCAATGCTTCACTTTTTTTTGCTAAGGATTGACCTTTAATTACACTATTGCAAAACTGGATCATCTTCAATACAAATGATTTTTTTTCTCCTTCTAGCAACTTTCATAAATCAGAAAATATTCCTGTTCCCATATTTGAATATCATTTTTCCTATCCTTCACAAGTACCTTTAAAAAGTTCCACATCTTATCTTTTTATAACATTTAACTCTGTTTTTCTATCAAGGAGAAAGAAATTTGAATAGGAAGTCCAGAACAAAAATAGCAAAGAAGGAACTGAAATGCAGGAGTGTGTTGTTTTTGTATCACCAGAACCTTGTGCAGTGCCTTTCATATGGTAGACTCTGAATACAGGTTTTTTGAACTGAATTGAACCATAAGTGAGGATGTTTCAGCTTCTCTAGATCTTTCAATGAGATCAACTCACAAAGAGTGCATGAATTTTACCCTGGTGTATTGTAAGAACTTATAGATGTGATTGTTAAGCTGTTGTCAGTGATGTGTAAAAAGATATTCATTCAATAAATTACCTGTTCAATGAGCACTTATTGAACACCTAGTCTGTGCTGGTACTGGTCTGGACATTACAGAATAATCTTATATTCCATTGGAAGTGGGGGTATAAATTGTATACATGCTATTATTATTTAGTAACATCCAACTCTTCATGACCCTATCAACCATACTGTTCAGGATGTTTTTTTGACAAAAATATGGAGTGGTTTGCCATTTCCTTCTTTAGCAAATTAAGGCATACAGAGGTTAATTGACTTGCCCAGGATCATACTGCTAGTAAATGTCTAAACCCAGATTTGCATTCCTCCTTGCCACCTAGCTGGAGTATATACACAGAGAAATATAAATCATGGAGATTGATGCAAGTCAAGTAAATCCTAAAAAACAGGAGAAGAACTTGTAGAACTGGAGGTAGACAAATATTTCTTCAACATTCAATAAAGGGAAAAAGTTGAACTGTTCAAACTATAGGTCAGCGATTTCTCTTCAATTCCAGGCAAAATTTTAAATAGGTCTTAGTGTTTCATTTTTCCCCTGATTTTTCTTGATTTTTTAAAATTTTGTCATCACAATCACTTCTATATATATTCTGAATATATTCCTCCCCTATCTAGAGAGCCATCCTTTATAACAAAGATCGAAGAAGGAAAAGTTTAGTGAAACTCACCAACACACTGACCTTTTCTTATGGTGTATATAGTATTCCATACCCATAGTTGTTCACTTCTGCAAGAAAAAGTGGAAGGTACATTTTTTTAGTTCTTTTCCAGGGCCAACCTTATTATTATAATTACGGTTTCCAGTTCTGCTTTCTTTTGTCTCTTCTATTTGTATTATTTTAGTCCAGGTTATTATTTTCCTGATTCTCAATGGGACATAGGGTTGTAGATTTAGAGCTGTTAGGAACTTCAAAGCTTATCTAAAGCAGGCTTCATTTTATAGATGAGTAAGGAATTCCCATGGGAGATGGTACCAGGCTGCAGAGTGCCAGGCCAGAAGTCAGGAAGACTCATTTTCATGAGTTCAAATCTGACCTCAGACATTTCCTAGCTGTGTGACTCTGGACAGGTCACTTAACCCTATTTCAGTTTCCTCATCTGCCAAATGAATTACAGAAGGAAATGACAAGCCAGTATCTTTGCCAAGAAAACCCCAAATGGTACCATGAAGAGTAGGACACAACTGAAAGGAATGAACAACAATAAGCAAGGTTCAGCTATGTTAAGTGACTTATTCAGTTACAGTAAGTGAGATTTGAACACAGGTCTACCAGCACTTTCTCTAGTATATCATGCTGCTTTTTCAATCAATAGAACAGAGTTGAGAGGGATGAAGTCATTTCTTCAAATCTTCCATCTAATTCAAGAATTCCTTTTATAGCCTTTCTGAAAGATGACCTTCAAGTCTTTGCTTGAACATTTTTAGTGAAGGGGAATTCACTATACTCCAACACAATTCATTACATTTTTTAACAGCTTTCTCTTTTTAAAAATTCTCTCTAATATTTAGTGGTACACTGATAAATATTCCATATCCCACTCTCTGAGGCAAAAATATACATGGTACACAATTTTAAGTTCAATTTGCATTATTTTCTTCTT
This sequence comes from Myrmecobius fasciatus, assembly GCA_023553655.1. Taxonomy (NCBI): domain Eukaryota; kingdom Metazoa; phylum Chordata; class Mammalia; order Dasyuromorphia; family Myrmecobiidae; genus Myrmecobius; species Myrmecobius fasciatus. The sequence continues at coordinate 104,782 of JAJPUD010000364.1, forward strand.
CAGTTTCTTAAGGCTAGACAGTCAACAGAGTAATAGATAAAGCCCTTATTTGTAACAGTTATTGATTTCTGAGCCTATTATATTATTATAATTATATTATATATAATATATAATTATATTATATATAAAAATATTATAAATACCCAAATAAATTACAAAGGAAGATTCTATTTGCATCTTGAGAAAGAACTGATAAATAGAAAAACATATAAAATGATTGTAAACATATATAAATATTTGTGTCTAATAGTAGCCATCTCTATGATGGAAGGGAGGGAAGAAAAAAAAAAGGATTAAATAAAAGAAAGTTATATGATAATTATATTATATATTTAAAAGGAACAGCACATTGTACATAATAGATTTGCAGTTTCATGTATAATCAATTTTTTCCTAATGTTTGTTTTATTTCTTAAGGTCAGAATAAAATTAATTTAATTAAAAAATTAAACAATCAGCTTTTCCCAACTAGTTTGAATAGACTCAGCCTTGCGCTTATATTGATGAAACTTGAAATCTCTTTATTGGTTTTAATCCCTGAAATGACCAATTTATCTCCCACAGTTCAATCCTTAAATATTTAAAAGTACCTATTAAATCACAATTTGATCCATGCTATAACTAAGTTCGTATATTCTTAGTTGCTCTAGAATGATATATAATTGTGTTGTATTTTTAGAATGACCTATGCAAATATATTTCTGAATCTGAATTATTTTGTTGTTTGAGATCTGGTAATGTTAAAATCAATAGACATCATTTGTAATAAAAAATGTTTATTTTAAGTATTTAAGAAACACTAGACCCTCTACATATAGATGAAAAAAGGCTGGCCTTTGCCCCAAGTTTTTATGCTAAGGATGCAATTTAATTTAATGCTAGTGAAGCAGATGGTAATGTGTCTTCTTTAATGTCATCCCTATTCATTTATTAACAGTCTTTGCAATATTGCTGACAGTAGCTCAGCAATCACAAGCCTCAGCTCCTTCTGTACCTGAGGAGGTAGTTCAGCTGGGACAGTGATTGGACTTCCTGAAGGACATGGCAGTGCACCAGAATATCTCCTTAAATATACTGAGTATCAGACATTTGCTGAGTATCCACTCTGTTCAAGGCACAGAGAAACTGAAGAATGGCAAGACTAATTTTGAGAGCCAAATAATCCAAGATTACTGTGTTTCTTTACTACCCAGGGGATGTTAGTCCTCCCCCATGGCCTGAGTTCTTATTTCCTAGTCTTGTGCATGGGATCTGGAAAGAGGGGCCTGGTGCTATCCAGGGTAATAATTTGGTGATAATACGGATCTATTTGTCTTTTTATATCTATGTATATATTTTCTGTCTCTACTCATATCTCTCTGTCTCTGTCTCTCTCTTTCTCTGTTTATTTCTGTCTCTTCGCTCTCCCTCCTTCCCCTCTTCCTTCTCCCTCTTCTTGTTTTTCTTCTTCTTTCTTCTTCTTCCTTTTTCTTCTTTCTTCTTCTTCTTTCATCTTCTTTCTTTTTCCTTTTTCTTTTTTCCTTTTTCTTTCTTCTTCCTTTTTCTTCCTTCTTCCTTTTTCTTCTTCTTTCTTCTTCTTCTTTCATCTTTTTTTCTTTTTCCTTCTTCTTTCTTCTTTTTTTGGCTTCTTCTTTCTTTCTTTCTTCTTCTTCTCCTTCTCTTTCTTCTCTCTCTCTCTCTCCCTCTCTCTCTCTCTCTCTCTCTCTCTCTCTCTCTCTCTCTCTCTCTCTCTCTTTCTCTCTCTCATCATTCTCTCACCTTAGCTGTTTCTACTTACTTACCTACCTATTTACCTACTTATCTATCTATCTGTCTGTCTGTCTGCTTCTCTGTCTATTTATCTCTATATCTATGTTAGTGTCTCTACCTTTCTCTCCTAACTCCCTGCCTTTTTATTTTTCTCTTTCTCTCTCTCTCTCTCTCTCTCTCTGCCTCTGTCTGCCTTTCTCTCTGTCTCTCTCTCTGTCTGTCCCTATCTATCTGACTACCCGTCTGCCTATCTTCATGTTTCTTATTTATATTCAGATAATTAACATATTACATACAAAATCATATATTATATAAATGGCATTTACATATAATTTAAATAAGTATATAAACATAATTTATGCACATATAAATGTGATAAATTATAATATGATATAAATATTTTAAATATATAATTATACCACTATTTAAATTATATATAATGTAGGTATATTTGATATATTTATAATTCTGTAATTACATTTTTTAAAATGAAGAGGAGCTAAGTTTCATTTCCTCAAATCTTTGAGGTCATAATTTCATGAAAGGAAGTGGGGGAAGATGAGAGAATGCTGACAGTGAAAATCATAAGCATAGGAAAATGTGAGGGGTAGGGCAGGGCTGGATTCTGTTACATTCCCCTTTTTGCTGTGCATCACAGCTTGTATCCCCAAGTTTTAGCACAATATTTTAAATGCAGAAAGTGATTAATAAATGATCATCCACTCTTCTATTGTGGAAAATAAAAGAGTTGCCACAAAACTGGAGAAGGGCCAGGAATTTTGTTTGATTTATCCTATAATGGGACATTGGAGCCCAATAACCATTACAAGGTGGAGAATTCCTCAATATTACTCTATTAAGTCTCTTACGGAGATCCTTGGAACTTTGAGAGGCTGATATTCTAGTTTTCTCATTCCAGAGACAGAGGGAGAAGAATAGTCATTGTAGGGTGGGGGGGGGGGATATTTCAGATGAGTTTGAGCACACTAAAGTCCTGAAGGAGTTTTAGTGATGGTGTAGATGGGTCGAGGTGACACAAGGCCTTAGTTAGGGCTCATTCTGGTATATCAAAGACCAATGAGTGGGATCAGCTGTGAATGGGAAAGAAGGTGGTGCAAAGGTTAGAGCATTGAGCTTAAAGTTAGGAAGACCTGAATTCAAATCAAGCTTCAGACTCTTACTACTTACTACAGACTCATACTTACTTATGACTTGGGATAAATTACTTAGGTCTGTCTGCCTCCGTTTCCTTAACTGTATGAAGGGAATAGTAATAGCACCTACCTCCTAGGATTATTGTGAGAATCAATGAAATGATATTTGTAAAATATCTTAAAGAACTGTATACTTTGCCAGAAATAGTATTATCTTCATTAAAATGCTTATAAATCATCAATAAGTAATCAAAAAAATAAGAATTTATTCTGGGGAAGTCATTTAAGCCTGTATGTATCAGTTTCCTTATCTGTAAAATGAGATGAAGAAAATGGCAAATCCCTCCAGTGTCTTTGCCAAGAAAACCTTAAATGGAGTCATGAAGAACTGGACTTTTCTGAAGCACAACAAAAAATTTAATATTTAACAAGAGACTAGACCTGTGATTTCATTGATATAAAGACAACCAGGTAAGGAAATTCTCTCTACCAATGCAGGTTGGCACCTTTTATGAAACTTATACTCTTTTTTTATTAAAATTTTTTATTTGCAAAACATATGTATGGGTAATTCTTCAACATTAACCCTTTCTGTTACAAATTTTTCCCCCTACTCCCCACCCCTCTCCTAGATGGCAGGATATCCACTACCTGTTAATTATGTTAAAATAATTGACAAATATGTATACATATTTCCACACTTAGCATTGTTGTGCAAGAAAAATCATATCTACAAGAAAGAAAAATCAGAGAAAGGAAACACAATGCAAGCAAACATCAATAGAGAGTGTGAAAATGTTATGTTGTGGTCCACATGTCATATCCCTCTCTCTGGGTGTATATGGCTTTCTTCACTGAACAATTGGAACTGGTTTGAAGCATTTCATTGTTGCAGAGAGATTGTCCATCAGAATTGATCTTCATATAGTCTTGTTGCCATGTACATTGATCTCCTGGTTCTGCTGATTTCACTCAGCATCAGTTCCTGCAAGTCTCTCCAGGCCTCTCTGAAATCATCTTGCTGGTCATTTCTTACAGAGCAATAATATTCCATAACATTCATATACCATAATTTATTCAGCCATTCTCCAATTGAAGGACATCCATTCAGTTTCCAGTTTCAAGCCACTACAAAAAGGGCTGCCATAAACATTCTTGCACATGTGGGGGCCTTTCCTTCCTTTAAGATCTCTTTGGGATATAAGCCCAACAGAAACACTGCTGGGTCAAAGGGTATGCACAGTTTGATAACTTTTTGAGCATAATTCCAAATTGCTCTCCAGAATGGTTGGATCTGTGAAACTTATACTCTTAGAACATTATCTAGAGCACTAGGAATTCTAATGATTTACCCAAAATTGTATGGCCAATATATGTAAGAGAGAAGACTGAAATCCATATCTTCCTGATTTTTCTTTCTGTATTCACTTCTAAAATTATCTGCCAGTGAATCTCATAACAAAGTGGAAATTAATTCACAAAAAACATCCAACATGCAATTTCTACCAATTTTTAAAATGAGATAAATATCGTGAAGTAACTTGCTCATCCTCATCTAGTACATTGATATCAGCTCTAAGTCTTCTTACTCCAAATCTTGTATTTTTTCCCCTTTTGATTAATATTTTGTTTTTATATTTTATTCTTTTCTGAACATACTTTCTCCTTTCTGCCCAATAATTCTTTAATTCTAACCAAAAAAAATCAAAAAAGAAAAATAGAAAATCAACTTACTTCTCAACTGTGTCAGACAGCATATATAATATTTCCCTATTTCTCCAAGTACAGATGGAGGTGTGTTTTTTTATCTCTTTTTGAGGCCAAATTTGGTCATTATAATTAAACAACATTTAATATTTTTAAATTGTCTTTTGCATTTATATTGATGATTTACATTGCTTGTATTCTTTTCCTGGTTCTCCATTTCACTCACATAAATCTCATGTTTACCTATTCTGTATATTTGTTTTTTCTTATAGTAAAGTCAGATCCCACTATATTTATGGGCCTCAATTTATTTAATTATTACCTAACTGATAGGTAACTGAGTAGCCCAGTGAGAAGGAAATGACAAACCACTCTAGTATCTTTGCCAAGAAACCCTAAATGGTCATGAAGAGTTCATCACTACTGAAACAACTAAGCAACAACAATTCATAAGTACTTAATGTTTCCTATTCTTTATTACCACAAAAGTACTTCTTTTTTATGTTTTATGCATATGGTAACTTAGATTTTATTTGTGACTTCCACTGGGGGTTTATATGCACACATATATGTGGTATATGTAATATATAGATATATATACACAATCAGAGAAAGAGATGAAAGACTTGAAGGGATCTTTGATTCAAAGACATATATATTCCCATAAACATCCATACCCATCATACATCCCCAAAAATATACATATTCCCATCATTTTTCTAACAAAATTCCAAAATGAGAGGCCTGTGGGCCTCTCAACAGTGTGAGTGTGGACCACAACATTTTAACACTTCCTATGAATATTTGCTTACATTTTGTTTTCCTTCTTAGGTTGGTTTTTTTTTTCTCTCTTTCTAGATCTGATGTTTCCTGTGCAGTAAGATAACTGTATAGATATGTATACATATATTGGATTTGTCATATAATTTAACATGTTTAACATGTATTAGTCTAATAACAGGTATTTAACATGTTAATTAAACATATTTAATATGTATCAGTCTAATAACAACATGTATTAGACTACCTGTCATCTAGGGGTAGGGGTGAGGGGAAGGAGGGGAAAAATTTGGACCAAAAAAAATTTTTTTTGCAATAGTCTATGTAGAAAAATCACTCATATGTTTTGTAAATAAAAACCTTTAATTAACCAATATTTTTTTAAATGCAAGGAGAGGGAAAAAAAAAACAAAATTCCAAAATGCTTAATAGAATAGTTGAATTAATTTATTGTTCCATGAAATCCCAAACTTTTTTTTAACATTACATTATAATTATGGAATATTATAAAGGAGCATCTACTCCTATCTTCCCTCCAATGCAAGAGTACCTAATACAAGATAAGTGTGCTTTTGTTTTCTGGAGTAGAGAAAATAAAATTAAGGCTATCATGAAGGCTCCCTTGGCTGCCCAGACACAAGGATTTCTTCCAGTGCCCTCTTTCTCCTCTCTGTTCCCTCCCCCCCAAACTGGGAGTTTGTCTCCTATCCTCCCACCAAAAACACTATCCTGGACCACAAATATTCCTCATGCCTCAGTATGTGCACCTACACAGGGAGAGTAGCTTGCATCCTGATCCTGTATCAGTGAGCATGGCTAACTCAGTAATAGACAGGGGCAGCTGGAAGGGCTTCTCTCACTTGCCTGGTAAGCCCATAAAGCAGCAATGCAAAAATAGAACCCCTACAAAGCTTCCAAGCAAAGAGCCCTGGCCAAGTGGAACCTGAGTCAGTAATTGGTCACAGAGGAAATTAGAGTGCAGTCCCCTAGGTGGCACAGTTTTAACTATCATCAAAACTCCATTTTTCTACCCAACCACTTAGTAGGCCCAACAAAGTTGGGAAACATTTTTAAATAGAGGAGAGACAAAATGTGAAATTTGTGAGTGTCGTTTCTTCCTAATGGTCTCTTCCTTTCCCCGAATATTTGGGTTTAATAAACCCCCTCAATGAGATTTAAAAAAAAAAAATGGCACATGGAGTCCAGTTGGAGGAACCAGGGATGTTTCACCCAGAGAAAGACCAAAATCCACATGGTAAGACATCAAGTGCTAAAGACTGGAGAGCGATTTTAAGTAGTTGAATGGCAGCCATTTAGAAGAAACTTGGTCCCAGAGGATGGATAGAAACCAGGAACAATGGAGAGGTAAAATTCTATCCAAAGTGGACAAGGCTACCTGGAACATGAGTGAGTTCACTTTTAAGAAGAACTTCAAGAAATGATGGATGAACACTGGTTGAAGATGCTGTAGAGGAAATTTGGTACAGTTGGGATTCTGGAACCCAGCCAAGCTAACTCACATTCCCACTGTGATTTTTAAATTTCCAGCTACTTTTATAGACTTGTTTTTATTTGTTCCATCCAACAACCTTGTCAGCTGCTTACAGATAAAGAAGTTGAGCCTCAGGGGCTGTAATTTTATCCCAAAGTAACCAGAACGACATCTTAGCTCCTAGTCTGGAGGCCTTTTCACTTCCTAATGCTGTCTCTTTAGATGTCAGTGGTTGGCTACGTGTATTGTTCAAAGTATTTAAAGTCTGATATCAGACTTTATGGGTCATATAGACTGCTTTTCATCAGATCTATGCAGATCACCTTTGTGTGCATTCCCTCTTTTACATGGTAATGTAATTATCTGGGCACTACTTGAATTTTCCATACATATGCAGAAATACCATTAACTATAGGCTCTACTCCAGTGGATCTTCCAATAGTCAGGCATTCTCATAGCCTTTCCCAACCCCATTTGGTTTCTTATTTATAGTGAATAATTATGAAATGAAATGGAAATAGAATGGAGTAGTTAATCATAAAAGCCTTACAGCTGCCTGAGTTCATTTTCCTCCTAATAAGCTGATGAATGGAAACTAGAATGAAAACACTGTGAGTAACAGTATTTGGTCAGCAGAGACAGTGGTTTAGGGAAGGAACTGGGCATTCTGTACAACTGAGCTACATAATTACCAAAGTCTGATTCACCTGTCATTGCCTGTGGAAAGGCTTTCTCATCTGAGCCTAGCACTTAGGGTCCTGTTAATGGAAGGGGTGAGTATGATGTCACACGTTCTAAAAATTTCATCTTGTTTGTGGACATGTGGAAAACCAAGAGTTAATCTTTCCTCTGCTCTCCATCCTAATCCTTAGAAAAGAAAATTGAATTTTAGTCTCCAAATTAGCTGGTGACAGTATGCAATCTGTCAGCTTTTTGCTGGTAGCAGAACAGCCTTCCTCAATTTAAGAGGGAGGAGGAAATTGTGTCTGGCCCTTTTTTTTTTTTTTTTCTTTTAGTCATTCAGCACTCTAGTCAGGGACAAGCAGCCTGCTTTCAGCTCACTGACATGCAATCAAACCTTCAAGAATGCTGCTTGTATTTCAAAAGAAATTTGGATTAATAAATCCAATAAGAAATTGGAACTAGGATAGCTCAAGCACAAAAGAAAGAAGAGAAATGGCAGCCACTTTCAATGGAGAGTCAAAACTTCACAGCAATAAATTTATGGAATAGAGTTCTATGGAACTCTGAGCAATTTGCTTAAACTCTGACTCAGTTTCCCCATATGTAAAATGAGATTAATAATTGACTCTTTCTCTCAGGATTATTGTAGGATCAAATAGGATAACATCTGTAAATCACCTGGCACATAATAAGTACTGTATAAATATTAGCTATTATTATTTCAATTCTCATTCTTTTCATGTTCCATGGAATTAGTTTCTTCATCTTCATGAGATCTCAAGTCTTGGCTCATTTATTCTCATTTCCTCCAGAAAGTAGCCAGTCACTCTACTTTTTCTCTTACTAAAGGAATCTTCCATTTCTGACTTCTAGATCCTCAGGTTTACCTCACTTTTTGTTTCCCATCGCTAAAATAAAATTGCATCCCTGGAGGTTTTGCATGAGCTATGAGTACCTTCTCTGGTACCAATTTGAGACAAGATGGATTTGGTTTAGGCAAGTACTTATTATTACCAAGTCCCTGGTGAAATCATTACTGTGTTTCCAGAGGAAATCCGTCAAATCTCTCTGTTTAGAAAGGATTGGTGTGGCAAGGAGGAAATGAATTAAGTAGAATTTTATGATAGAGAAAGGGAGAATAATTTGATAGTTTTTCCATTTCATCCTCATGTTCAGGCTTTCAGATGCCACATTTCACTGGATCTCCATTGTTTCTTTTCTTTTCTCTTCTTTTTCTAATTTGGGAGATCAAGTACCAAGTTTATTAGAATTGGGCCTAAACTAAGAGTAAATATGGGCTGAATAAAGACTTAGGAACTTTCTTATGGATTAACTGCATGGGTCTTGAAACATATTTCAACTGTTCAAGAGTGTTACCTTTATGTTTTTTCTTTCTTTTCTTCCATCCTTCCGTCCCTCCTTCTTTCTTCCTTTTCCTTCTTTTCTTTCTCTCTTTCCTTACCTCCTTTCCTTCTTTCCTGCCTCCTTTCTTCTTTTCCTTTTCTCCCTTCCTCCTTCATTCCTTTTTCCTTCATTCTTTTATTTTTCCTTTCTTTGTTCTTTTTTGCCCTTACTGCCTTCACTTTCCTCCCTCCTTCCTTCCTTTCCCTCTTTCCTTCTTTTCTTTCTATTCCTCATTCCTTTCTTTTCTTCCTTTTCTTCTCTTCCCTCCCTCTTTCCTGTCCTTGCTTCTTTTTCCTTTCATCCCTCCTTCCTTCTTTTTTCCCCTTTCCTCCCTCCTTCCTTCTCACTTTTTTTCTTCTATTTTCCTAATTCTTGGTATAATTGGATGTTTGAGATAGATGTGTGTGTGTCCCCTTAATAAATAAGATGTGGCTGTGTGTAAGTACTTGAAATAAATGGCCTAATAAAACATGAAAAAAATGTACAAGAAGACATCATGTCCCTGACAACTCAGTCTCATTCTTATCAAAAAGCAATATCTATTTGGAACAAGAAAGAAAGTGGCTCTCCATATATAGCTTAGTCACAAAAGCAGCCTCCACAAATGACTCACTATGCAATCACATAGGAGCCCCATGTCCATCACTCGGACATGATGGAATAGCAATTTGCTTTGAACACAATAAATAATTTTTGTTCTGTGACCAGACTTCAGTGCCCATGTGCTGATTAGAGGCAAAAGAGTAATCCCACCTCCACCAAGATCTTTTATAAGTTAACAGTGTACCCATTTAACAACTACAGCCTCCCATGACCCTTACCACTTAAATCTGAGGGTTTTTATTTTGGTTCTTCATCATTTGAATGTTTCTCTGACATTTACAGATGGCTATAGTTTGTGTGCCTGACTGGTCCTAAGAAAAATGGAACAAACATGTACTCCATTCTTACCTCCGCCTTATAGAGCTCTTTGCTTTCTTTACAACTCAAATTAACCATCAGATTCAACACAAAGCTCCTCCTGATGTATCCATGCATCCATCCATCCACTCATTTATGTTTTCTCCTCCTCTAGAATGTTCTCCTTGAAAACAGTGGATACTGCTTTTTAAAAAAAAAAAAATCTTTCTATCTCTAGGGCCTAACACGGGGCTAGGCACATAGTGGGAGCTTAAATTCTTTTTTCCTTTTTTTTTAAAATAAAAATTTTCTTTTGATTTCCTTTTTTAAATCAGTTACATAGTCAAATGGATTCTTCTGAGTACTCCAAAAGAACCATCCCTTAAAGAAAATTAAATATGGGAGAGAAAGGTCTGCAAAACAAATACATCAAAAAAAAATCTGTTATTATATTTGGTATTCCACTCCCATACTTTCCCACCTCTATAAAGAAGTAGGTCAAGGAAAGGAGAAGGGGGAAGATACTTTCTTGTATGTCATCTTCAAGATGACACTGGGTCATTGCAATTTTAACATTTTGGTTCAGTTGGTTTGTTATAGTTTTTTTATTATTTACAGCATTAATACTAATTATATTTGTTAATCTCCTAGTTCTGCTTATTTCACTTCATATGAACTTATTTAAGCCAGGGGATTTTCCTTTTTTTATGATGAATTTTTATTGATGTCTCTTGTATGTGGTATATAGGTGCTATGTGTTTTGACCAAATAAGTTACACACACACACACACACACACACACACACACAAACCTTCACATCGATCTATATATATGTGGCTGACAGGAAGACAAGAATAGATATTTATATAATCTCCTCCCCCCACCTTTTTCTAAAAAAGGCCTTGATTTCTGAAAGTGAGATAACCCAGTTCAAGAGAGACAGGAAGAGAGAGAGACAGACAGACAGACAGAGACAGAGAGACAGAGAGACAGAGACAGAGACAGGGAGACAGACAGAAGGAGGGAGAAAGACAGAGAGAGAGAGACAGAGAGAGAGAGAAAGAGAGGCAGAGAGAGAGAGAGACAGAGAGAGAGAAAGAGAGAGAGAAAGAGAGAGAGAAAGAGAGAGAGAGAGAGAGAGAGAGAGAGAGAGAGAGAGAGAGAGAGAATCAAATCTTATCCAAGGGGATTTATCTGTCTCTAGTAGAGTAAATTGGGGAAAGAAACATGATCAAAGTTTCAGCTCATCTAATGACAGCTTCTTACTAGAGAATTCCTTTCATTTCAGGGAATTATAGAGTCTGGAATCATGTTTCTTTTCTTTCAAAGCTAGAAATCAGAGGACTAGGATTTCTCTTTTCTCAAACTCTTGCCAACTCCACTCTCAGGAAGGCATGGAGCATTAAATAATAATTCTCCACATAAGGATTCTTATGGAAATAATTTTTAAGTCTTAGGTTATACCTGTTTGCATATCATTTATATTTGCCCCATTGTATCCTTCTCCTTCAGCCTTCTAGAATGTAATCTCATAACTATTTTAAAAGGAAAAAAGATTAAGAAAAAAATGGGGGAAATTGATTAATACATTGAAAAAAATATGACATTTTATATGGTATCCATATCTGTGAAATCTTTTCTCACATCCAATTCTACAAAGAAATTGGGGAAAAGTTTTCTTTTATCTCTTCTTTAAAGCCATGCTTTTCTTTATAATTTTTGGAACATTTATTTTTGCATATTTGTGGTATTTCTTCTTTCTATTTATATTATTTATTTATTTTGCTGAGGCAATTGAGGTTGAGTGACTTGCCCAGGGTCACACAGCTAGGGAATGTTAAGTGTCTGAGACCAGATTTGAACTCAGGTCCTCCTGACTTCAGGGCTGGTGCTCTATTCACTGTGCCACCTAGCTGCCCCTATTTATATTATTTTTGTCACTGTGAATGTACATATTCAAAAATATCTCCCTTGATTACCAGGAAGCTATTCTATATTTCTCCTCTCTTTTGTGGCTAAACTCCTTCAAGGTCAAACCAAGGAATCTGTATGGAACTAAATACAACAATGACAACAACAACAAGAAGCATCTTTCATGAAATCTGTCATTCCTAAGTTTTCTTAAGTGACTTTGGGATATAATCTTCCAGGCTTTTTCCTAAAACTTATTTTTTAAAAACTTTTTTAAAAATTTGGTCAGAAAAAGGCCATTCAGAGATATAGGTATATAGTTCAAGTTTTTTTTTAATCATACAAAATTTTTGTTGTTGTTCAGTCATGTTCTGCTCTTTGTATCCCCATTTGAAATTTTCTTGGCAGAAAAGTGGTTTTCCATGTCCTTCTCCAGTTCATTTATAGATGAGAGAAATGAGACAAACAGTGTTCAAGTGCCTAGGCTCACACAACTAGTAAATATTTGAGGCTGTATTTGGATTTTTTTTTTTAAAAAGGTGATTTGGGTTGAGTGACTTGCCCAAAGTAACACAACTAATAAGTTTTAAGTGTTTGAGGTCAGATTTGAACTCAGATCCTCCTGATTTCAGGGTGGACCTCACTGCCCCAGGTTTTGAACTCTTGAAGAGGAGTCTTACCACTTCCAAACTCAGTACTCTATTCTCTTTGCCAATAGGGTTTCATTTTTTTTGAAGTCATGCCAAAACCTACTTTTAATTAATCTTATGTGATCCATGTATAATTTATAATCCCTTTTTAGATAACATCATGCATCTCATTTGATGATTGGTTGATTTACAACATTTATTAAGTTTTTACTTATCATGAAATACATCAAGCTATAGGAATACAAAGAGAAAACCAAAATATTTCATGATCTCAAGGGGCTTTCATTCTAAGCTGAAACATCACATTTTAAGAGGTAGAGATGAAGAAAATTAATCATTTAATTTTTAAAAGTCAGAGAGTGAGTCTATCTATCTCTCTGTCTCTCTCTGTCTCTATATCTATCTCTGTCTCTGTCTCTCTGGTCAATGATCGACTTGAACAGTATAAACTCAATGAGAAGGAGACTGTTACTGCTCATTGAATAGCCTCTAAAGTAGGTTTCTGTTGCATGGGGATCTAAATCTATATATAGGGGGAAACATGGGAGTCTATGAAGAGCAGAGATGGAATGTCAAAAGTTTGTCCTAGTCGTAATAAGAAGTTGTTTTCTAGGGGAAGTTGAGTACTTAATGGATTTTCTATGTCTTTTTATGGACTTCTGTGAATACATTACCTCTTTTAAAATTTCTGAAATAAAGGTCAGGCTATACCATATTTGTATTGCTATCTTCAGTGTTTATATGAGTTGGGATCCTTTTCATCCTCATTTGGGAAAACACACATAAGCTAGTCCAGACTTTATTTTGGAGATTTCCTGGAGTAACTCCAGGTATAATGAGTCAAAGAGAGAAAATGATGCTCTTGAACTTAGTCCTAAGGATCAGACCTGCTCTATGGCAGCTTAGGGTTTGGGGGAAGAAGAATGAGGTCCCTGGACCATACTATAAGGAATATAACACCATCTATAAGAAAAATAGTCAGGGATTTTTAGATCTGGCTCTTATATTTTTACATATAAAGAAGCACAGTCCTTTAAATGGGGTTCTATTTTTGGAGATGATATTCAAACACAAGTTATTTCTAAGAATAGCACTGGCCCTATATTAATAACCAATTAGGGTATTATTTTGTGTTTGAGGCCTATCCATAAATTACTTCTCTATCATTCTAATAGATTAGCTAGTGTTTAAATAGAAGCAACAGAAGAAAAATAGTCTTCAGCTATTATTGTATTTATCAATAATAGTTGCCTCTGAGTAATGAAATATGTTTTAGATTCAAAATATAGATAACTTAAATAATAATTTGTTTGTGAGAGAAAGACTAAGAATAGAATAATTTTATTCTTTTTGTGTATTTTGGATGAGACTTTTAATTTAATGATTTTTCTTTCAAATGAAGAAACTCCCTCTACCAATGCATATCAGTACTTGTTCTATAATTAATAAACTTAAAGAATTGCCTGGAACACCTATAGTTTAAGAGCCAGCTTCTTAAACTGTGAGTTGCACCCCCACATGGGATCTCATAACTGAATGTGGGGCTTACAAAATTATGGTTTATCATCAATAATTGTTTGTTTGCCTTTCTCTTTTATATACCTATATACATTGTATAACAATGTTTTAGGCAAAAAAGGATCATGAATAAAAAAGTTTAAGAAGCTCTGGTTTAAAGGACTTGACCAGGGTCATGTAGCCAATATATGTCAGAGATGGGGTTTGAAGCTAGGTCTTATCAACTGCAAGGCTATACCCTGCTGCTCCTCATATATATCATGTGTCTCCATACATAAATTCATGTATACATATATATGTATATATATATTCACATGTATTTATGTATGCTTATATACATAGATTGGTAATAAATACCTCAATAGAAACAGCTAGAAAAGTAAGATTTCTTCCCACCCCAATTAGTTACAGAAGGCACAGACACCTTAATTGAATTGATCAGCAGCATAAATTAGGTATTAAGTAATTTTCTTGTACCCTAATTACATTATGTGCACAAGCCCTTAATAAATTTGAAAAGATCAAAGACCTGAGTCACTAAATGGGAGGCAAATAATGCCACACAGGAAATTTCTTGTGGTTCACTGAAAGAATTAGACATAGTTCTGGGCCTGAGCATTTAGCACATTCAAATGATATACTGGCCTATTTGTGAACTGAGGTTTTCAGGCCAAATATTGCTGCCAGTCTAACAGGGAAACCCTGAAAGGCCAGAGTCCTGGGACCCAAGCCCAAGGAATAGGGAGTTTGTACCGGGAACTTGGTGGGACTAATGATATCATAGAAACTGAGTTAAGAATGATCCCAATCCTGTTTCAGAAACTGAAGTAATGTAGGGTGATTATATCTCTTAGGTGCTGAGGAAAATGTTTCTGTGTTTACTTTTGCCGTATTTTTGAAGTAAATATTCCTTTGTAAAAATAACTAACTGTTAAGTGATTCAGTGGAACTGGAAACTCTGAAAATTGGAAGAACAATATCAATGGGGACTTTGGGTCAATGACAGAATCTAGATGTCCCAAATCTCCTAAAGGTGTTGGAGAACCCTAGTGGAGAGGTCAACTGGAACACAACTGACTTTGGGAAGTGGGAAGCAGACGATTACCATAATATCTAAAATGAGGAAGTTTTTATTAAAAATCCTTCTATTTTAAAAATGTATTATTCTATAATGAACTCAATTAGTTTAAGCATCCTCTTCACATGTGTACTCTTAGTTTCAACAAGATCACTGCTGACATAAATTGTACTAATTATTTAATATATTTAATAATCCTTCCACAGTGCTTCTTCCATCTGTACCTGCCTGAAGGCCTGCAGTAATCAATCAAAATTCACCAAGTTCTCCATGGCTTTTATCCTTCAAGGAAGTACCTTGAAGGTACTTCTTTTGGGAGAAGCTTGTGGAGAAGCATTGTAGAAAACCAAGGCACAAAGGCACAGAAAGACAAGGCAGCCAAGACAAAGAAAGAAGGGCTGCCTTTGGATCCACATTTCTCCCAAGTTGGTAAGGAAAGGAGATGAGACCCAACTCTCTATGATGGAAATCAAGGGATGATTCAGGAGCAGAGTGAGGGACCAGAAACAAGCAGTGATAGAGGAAGTAGAGAGTGAGAGATGAGAAGGGCAGATCAGAGAGTAGAGGGATAGAAAAACAAGAAGCAAAAATTGTGTATGGTCTATGAGAAGAGCCAAATCTTTCACCTACTCATCCCCCTCCTCATTCTTCAGCCAGTAGCAGCTTGTTATGTATTACTTTTTCTTTTATCATGGACTCCTTTGACAATCTGGTAGAGTCCATGGTTCCCTTCTTAAAATAATAGTTTTAAATTTACAAAATAAAATAATATATGTTTTCTACACCAGGGAGAGACCTGTGGGATCTGAGTGTAGACCACAACATAGCATTTTCACTCTCGCTATTGATGTTTGCTTGCATCATGTTTTCCTTCTCAGGTTTTTTTGTTTGTTTGTTTTTGTTTTTCTTGTAGATCTGATTTCTTTTGTACAGCAAGATAACTGTACAAATGTGTATACACATATTCTATTTGTCAAGTATTTTAACATAATTTACATGTATTAGACTTCCTGCCATCTAGGGGAGGGGGTGGGGGGAAGGAGGGAAAAATTTGTAATAGAAAGCTTTGCAAGGGTCAGTGTTGAAAAATTACCCATGCATATATTTTGCAAATAAAAAGCTTTAATTAAAAAAAAGATTTTATGGAAAAAATAAATAAAATATATGTTTTCAAATGTAATACATAATATATATAGACATTACAAAATATTTTTTAAAATCCCAAAGAATGAAAATTTATTCAATTATGCACGCAATTTTCTACAGATGAGATAAATGGTTTATTTTTACCTAGGATCAAGAAAACCAGGATTCAAATTCTGTTTTAATCCATACCAGCAGTGTGACCATGCATATATAAGACCTTTAATTTTAGTGCCTCTGGGCATCTCTCTAAGACAAGAAGTTAGAAATGCTGAGCTACCTCAAAAAAAGGAAATTTTCCATTTGAGGAGTTCCTAATATTAGCAAAGTCAGAGATTGGGACCAATACTAACAATGTAAAACTCACCAGGTTAAAGCTTTATATTTGCCCCTCAGACCATCAAACTGTATATGGATTCACAACTCTAGGAACTTTAATGAAAACCCTCACTGAAAAATATCTAAGCTCCCCAAGAGAAAAAGTGGCAACAGGTCACCAGAGGGCCATTGTAACTATAAACAAAATAGCTTCGTTCTGGGGTTTGGTTTGGGTTTGTTTGTTTTTTCACCTGCTTATGAGTCATTCATGGAAAAAGGCGGTCCAAGTTCTGCATATTATAAGCCATCTTTTCTGCCTCTGCCTCTGCCCGTCTTGAACAGTAACTCTCCTCTGTTGCATGGCCCACCTCCAAAACCTACTATCCTCTCAGAAAGGATGGCTTTCCTGCTCAAATGATTAAGCAAAGGATCCAAGGAAACTCTGCCTAAGATTTAAAAATGACCTTTCTGAGAAATTTCAGAAGCTAGAGAAAGGACTCAACTTTCTTTTGTATATTATACACACACATATATGTATGTGTATATATATATGGCATATGTAGAGAGAAATACACATATATATATATGTAAATTATATATATACATATATATAATTTATATATATATATATGTATATAGTGTTTTGTGTAATGGATCCCTTTTCCTTCTTTTGTGTCATGGATCCCTTTGGCAGTCTGGTAAAGCATTATTCTTTCTCCAAATTATGTTTTTAAATGTATTAAAAAAATAAAATATACAGAATTAAAAAGGAAACCAGTTATACTAAAATAAAAATGTATCTTTTTTCCCCATCCAAATTCACCTGAAGTCTATTCATGGACTTGGGTTAAGAACCCTGATCTCATGGACATCTTGTCATAATCTCAGGTAGTGTGAAGCAACTGGAGAGGCTCTAGATAAGTCAAGAGTTCCACATTCAAATCTACCTGGGCCATTTACTAGCTATAATGTCTCAGACTCTTTATTTCCTCTGAAATGGGATTCAATTCAATTCCACAAGCACGTATTAAGCGCCTACTCTTTTCATTACATCTTCCCTGTTTACCTGACCTAGTGGTGGCAAGGTGCAAATGAGATCAGGTATTATTAAAAATGTGTTATGATTATCAAGAGCTCTAGAAATATTAGCTATTATATAATATAAAATGACTAATTCTAGTTCTATGGTCTAGAGCCATCAAAATCTAAGACTAGAATTCTATACTTCCTTCCCATAGAAAACCTTCTTTCTTATTCCCTTTGACATATGCCTCCAATTTTCATCTCAAAGTTGTTCTTAGAATGAGGGTATAATTATTCAGTCTTGTTTACAGACTCAAAGGTCAAGTTCCTTAGCAGATATTAATAACAACTCTGCTAAGTATGTTTCCCCATCATATTCCCCATGCTGAGATCTGACCTGATTTCACCCTTATGATGATTTTCATCTTGTTCTATCCCTCCTCTGACCACTTCTTTATAACTTGGACTGTCACACTGATCATAACTGTCACCAAATTTCCTTCTAATTATCCTAAATCACCCTGCATTAAAAAAAAATAACTTTGCTGAATTAAAGGCTTGGAAGGGGAAGCAGAAGAGTGATATAGAGAACAGCATCAGACTTACTTTATTTCAGTGATCCATTTAAGGAGGGGCTATGAGATGATGTGAGAGAAGTTTTAAGAGATTCTTTAAGAAGCAGTGGAATGATCTCTATAGCTAGTTTTGTACTAGAAAAGGGAAGTGGGCTACATTAAAAAGAAGCAACAAGAACTCAGTTGCACCAAGACAGCTCTTTAAGGTTTTTTTTTTTCTTTTTGCTGAGGCAATTGGGTTAAGTGACTTGCCCAGGGTCACACAGCTAGGAAGTGTCTGAGGTCAGATTTGAACTCAGGTCCTCCTGAATTCAGGGCTGGTGCTCTAACCACTGAGCCACCTAGCTGCCTCTCTTAAAGGTTTTAAGGTACAGAACAAGTGCTAGTCTCCTTTGGAATAGGTAGTTTCTTTAGTTATACCAATGAGAACTTAAGTTCAGTAGCCCAGCAAATACAAACATACAAACACATATTTACACATGCATATATATGTGTGTATGTATACACATGATATCGTGTATACAATAGGAAAACAAAAATCAAAAAATCAAAAATCCTAAATATCTAAAATAATCCCCATCTTTAAGGAGCCTCTATTTCTATCTCATACACTTTCTAGCCACTGGGCACATAATTTAACCTTCATAAATATAAACATTTTTCCCATCTGTAGAATGGGCATAATATTAATACTTACTTCACAGGGTTGTTTTGAGATTCAAATATAAAGTAAAAAAAAAGAAAAATAATGATTTTTATCATCATTATTATTGTCATTATTATCATTATAAGATGTATTGGACATGAATGAATATAGCTGAACATGAAAGATCACTGTCTGTAGGTATAGATATAAGTCCTTTTACATTTATTTCCATGATTCCCTGGGAGCCTTGGGGAGACATGTGAAGTCATGAAAAACATATTTTCATATTAGCCATAATATGAAATACACATACAAAACAAAACAAAAAAAGAAAGTAAAATAAATGGGCTTCAACCTACACTTACTTCTCTCTTTGGATGTGGATAGTATTTTTCATCATGAGTCCTTAGGAACTGTCTTGATCATTGTCCTGATTAGTTGAAGATAGTATTGCTATTATTGTGTACAGTGTTCTGATTCTGCTTACTTCACTTTACACATTCCTGTAATTCTTCCCAGGTTTTTCTGGAACCATGGAGCTCTTCATTCATATACACAATTATACAGCACGACTCTTCTTGGGATGATGTGAAAAATCAATTAAGGGGAAAAACATCACATTGATGGCAATACTTGTTAGAAGGGGGAAAAGAAAGGCCCTAAACTGGAGGGTGGGCTATTGCAAGAAAAAGTGGTGAGCTTTCATGGTAAATCAAATAATTCTAACCTCCAAGCACATAATTATCAAATAATTTGAAGTAAAAAGAGAAATAACATGTATAGAGATAAGAAAATGTCAGATAGCTAAGAAAAATGATAACTCTAATATGAAATTATGCCGAAAGGGCTTTCAAACTGTGCATATCCGTTGATCTAGCAGCATCTCTACTTGGCTATTATCCCAAACAGATCATGAAAAAAATGTGCAAAAAATGTTTGTGGCAGCCCTTTTTGTAGGGGCAAGGAACTGGAAACTGAGTGGATGCTCCTCAGTTGGAGAATGGCTGAATAAGTTATAGTATATGAATGTTATGGAGTATTATTTTTCTGTAAGAAACAACCAGCAGGACGATTTCAGGGAAGCCTGGAGAGACTTACATGAACCAATGCTAAGTGAAATGAGAATATTATACACAGCAACAAGAAGATTATACAATGATCAATTCTGATGGACGTGACTGTTTTCAGCAGCAAGGTATTCAGGCCAGTTCCAATGATCTTGTGATGGAGAGAGCCATCTGCCCCCAGAGAAATGTCTGTGAGAACTGAGTGTGGATCACAACATTGTATTTCCACTTTTTTGTTGTTGTTTGCTTGCATTTTGTTTTCTATCTCATTTTTTCCTTTTAGATCTGATTTTTCTTGTGCGGTATGGTAATTGTGGAAATATGTATAGAAGAATCGCACAATTTTAACATATATTGAATTACTTGCCATCTAGGGAAGGGGATGGGGGGAAAGCAAAAAAAAGAAAAATGATAACTCTAGGGATTAGAGAAAATTTCATAAATGTGGTGACATCAGAGCTAAGCCTTGAAGGAAGACAGACTCAAAGAATTGGAGTTCAGAAAGGAACAACTTGATGAATTCACAAAGGCAGGAGTTAAAAGATTGTAGTATCTTTCTATTGGAAAAGAATGAGTAAAGGGATGTAATATAAATAATATTTAATACATACATTACATATAATATAGAAAATATATATTAATTAATATTAAAAGCTAGAAAATTATAGTATGTTAATATGGTAAATATATTGTGTCATTGAGAAAATATGTTAATAAAATATGAATACTACTTATGGAAAGATCAGTTGAAGGCTGATTGTGGAGGAGTTCCTCATACCTGATTGGATGTTTCCTCTCTATCCTAGTGGAAATGGGAACTTGTGAAATTTTTTCAGTAGGAGAATCAACTGCATGTTAGCATACTTTATTTTAGTTATTTTTGAATTCAATAGCATTTTATTTTTTCAATTACATATAAAGATTTTGAGTTTAAAATTTTTTTCTCCTTCCCTTCCTTCCCTCACTTCTCCTCAAGACAGCAAGCAATCTGATATAGGTTATACTTGTGCAATCACTGTAAGCATATTTCTGTATTAGTAATTTTGTGAAAGAAAAATCAGAACAAAAGAGAAAAGAAAAAGAAAACCAAGAAAAAAGATGAAAATGGTATAGCATAGTTATTTTAGCAGCTAGGTAGAGGATGGATTTCAGAAGGTAAAGACTGAAAGTGCAGGACTGAAATGATTTTATTTCAATTATCTAGAGCAAATTAGGAACTTTGAATCCTAAATGACACCAATTTGCCCCTATGGTTTTTATGTTTGTCTACCCATTTTTACTAGGGTCCATGCCTCTGGAATCCAAATGAAAGAGGAATAGAGTTAAAAATTATTCTCTTTGGGGCCTATTTTCACAACTGGTAGGAAGGCATGTCCCTGCCCTGTCCCCACCCCCACTCCCACTCAGCCTTGTTTGTGGTCCTCTGCTAGGATGGGCCACAATGGGACACAATCGGGTCTTGTGGGAATTGTGTTCTTTGTGCTGTTCCCCTCCCCAATAGCTCCACTATTTCCTCCACTCCATCCATTGAGCCTTTTACTGCACTGATGCAGCTCCCTGCCCCCAAACTACAACAGCAATTACTTTTGCCACAGGGAAAAATGATTCCTAGTTGGGACTCAGCTACCTGCATACCCCTAGTAGACATTTTAAATTACTAACCTCTCATGACAAAGATGAAAACTATAAAATTTTAAGAATAGAATCCCATGTTGTTATACAAATATTATGTAAATTGACTTTTTTGATGCATGCTTCCCATTTTCATCTCTTGTTCTTAGAATGAAGATATAATTATTTAGTCTTGCTTACAGTCGCAAAGGGGACATTGCTTAGGGAACTTGGTAAGGGGACAGACTTTTTTTTTAATATACATTTTCTTCCCCACAATTCCTAACTAGTACCTTGAACACAATAGATTCTCTCTCTTTTTAAAAATAAATTTGAGGAGGGTATATTTTATTTATTCTTTTTTGGTGGGAAAAATAGTAGACTCTCAACAATGTTTTTGATTACTTCATTTAAATCATATATCATAATCACAAATCATGTAAATCATAAAACACAGTAATATAATAGAGATAGGGCATTATCAGGGAACTAATGATGTGAATCCCAACTATGAATGAAATGAGCAGAACCACAATTTAGAAAGTAACAACAATACTGTAAAAATGAACAGAAAGACTTAAGAATTTGAAAGAACTTAAAGATTTAAGAACTCTGGGAACCACACTGACCAACTATGATTCCCAAGAACCAATGATGAAAGCTATTGATTGCCTACCACCTCTTGACAGATGGAGTGATGGACTAAATATGGAGAATGACACACATTTGAGTGAGGCCATTATGGGAATTTGTTTTGTTTGATTTTGCATATTTGATATACTAGTTTTTCCTTTCTTTGTTTCTCAATATAGGAAAAATAAGAAAATGAAAATAAATTTGAATTGAAAAGAAAATTGTATTTTTAAAAAAGCAAACTCTTTACTTTGGGAAGTTAAAGGTGACAAGTAGGTCACTAGGCTTGAAGGTCAGGGAGAATAATAGTGCACTTGTGCAAGCATGAAGAGGTATTTATTAAGGTCCTATGTTTGTCAATTTCATAGTCAAACATTAGAATAAAGACATTAATAGCATTTCATATCAGAAGGGAAAATGGCAGAAACATGGAATGGAAGAGTATTAGATTATTATATTTATTTTCTTAATTCTGTGCCATTTGTCCCTTTTTAAAATACTAAAATCAAATGTTAAAAGAAAAAAGAATTTTTCATTCTTTATTGTAAAAAGTGGCCATTATATTAAAGATTATAATTTTTGTTATTGTTGTTGTTCAATAATTTTTAACCATGCCTGACTCTTTGTGATCCTATTTGGGGTTTTCTTGGGAAAGATATTGGAGTGATTTGTCACTTCCTTCTCCAGCTCATTTTATAGATGAGCAAACTGAGACACACAAGCTTAAGTGGTTTGCCCAGGGTCACACAGTTATTAAGTTATTATGGGTTCAGATCTAAACTCTGATGTTTACTACTAGTTTGACTTAAGTCCCTTAATTTCCTTGGGCTTCAGTTTCCTCCTCTGTAAAATGAAAGGTTTGGACTAGATGGTTTCTCAGATCCCTTTTAGTTCCAAATTTGTATTCTTAATGATATTAAAAATGAGAGGGCTGCCTAAAGGAGAATTAGTTGTTTCCAGAATCAGTGAATTCCCAAGTAATGGAGCTCTTCACAGGTATGCTGTATGCTCTTTATTGAAGATGGTTTGGAAGAGATTACTACTCATAGATAGGTTTGGTTAAGATGACTTTTGAAGTCTCTTCTAACTATAAATAAATATTAGGCAAATAAATAAATTAGGGTGATTCTGTAAATAAAAATTCTTTATGGTGGATTAAAAAATTTCACAAAACCATACCTACATTCAAAAATTATATAAATGAAGAGATACTATAAAAACCATGTACTACATTAAAGAAAAACACCTTATTTTTGTAACTGCTAGCTCTTCCTTTTACATACTAATAATTTTTACAGAGGGACATATGTATACTTTTAGGACATAACAAAAATGATAATGAATCTGCCTATCTTCTAGTTAAGTTGTGAAAAAAAACATATTAAAACTTGAAGCAAACAAAAGTAAATATGATTTCAGAGACAATGTAGAGTTTTGAGAACTATAGATCTAGTTAAGCATTCTTAGCTCTTTCACATACACATGGACAAATCATTTAACCCCTGAGTTTCTTATTTCATCTGAAATTAGGAATCATAATACCTCCTGGTCTTTCCATTCTCCTAAAAGCATATAATAGGAGTCACAGATTATTCTTTTATGCTTTAAGCATTTTTCAATATTGACTTATGAGTCTTTTGTTTCTTAAAAATTTATTTTATGATCCAGACATATATGTAGGATAGTTGTCCTGTACCTAGTATCATCAACTACCGTATAGTGAATAATTTTCTAAAACCATATGTAAAGTTTATTTAAGAGATTTCCTCCTTGGATTCTGGAGTGGAGATATAACAAACCAGAAAATATGAAAAAAGTTTGACCCATCTCTTGGAAGCCATGCTCCCCAAGACTAAATCTGGTCCTCTTGAGTGCAAAGTCAGCATCCTTGTGGGCCACAAATGACATATAATCCATAGGAGACATATGAAGGGTATTTTTTAAAATTTTAAATTTTTATTATTCAAGATTTTTTTGTTTTTTTTTCTTGTGCAACATGGCTAATATAGAAATATTTTGTAGGACTGCAAAGATATAAACCCCTTCAAATTACTAGCCTCATCAAGGAATGGAAAGAAAAGGGAAGGAGTTGGAACTCAAAAAATTTTTAAATGATAAAAATTATTTTGCATATCATTGAGAAAAAAGCTTTTGAAGTCCTCTTTCATTAAAAATCTATTTCTTACTTTGTGTAATTATACTCATTTTTCTGAGTAGGTTATTTTAGTTTGTAATCCTACTTACTCTGCTTTACAGAATATCACATTCCATACTTTATATTCCTTTATTCTGTGATATCTTGTGTGATCGAGCTAAGAGGTCTAGGTTTTGCCTATAAAGATCCTGGAAGTTTTCTTTGAGTGTTTTTCAGGAGATGATTAGTGGATTGTCTCCATTTCAGCTTTGCCTTCTGGTTCTAAAATCTCTGGGTAGTTTTCCTTTATAATTTCTTGAAATATGACACCTATGTTCTTTTTCTTTATCAGGTTTTCAGGTTGTTCAATAATTCCTAAATGATCTCTGGAGGGTATTTTTTTATTTTTTTTAAATCCATGGATTTACCTAAAAAAGGAGTCTCATAGCTCAAATATAATCCAGGATATAATAGAATTTAGTGTGGAAAGTGAAAGTAAGGGATGGAGTGGAGGTGAAAGACCAGAAGAGGGAAGAAAAGGAGAGGGAAGAAAAGGGAAAAAAATGGAGGAGAAGTAAAGGAAAGGAAGGAGAAGAGAAGGCAGGAAAGAGAGTGGAGATCAGAGGAATGGAGATTCAATTTTTATTTTGAGACAATTCTGTAAGTATTTCTTTCCCTTTATACCCAGCTAAAATTTGCCTCCCTAAAGCATGTATCTGATGACTCTAGTTTTATCCTTGGGAAAAGTTCCCCTTTCCATATAACTGTCCTTCAGACACTTTACAGCATCCCCCTCTCTCAGTCCCTTCTCATTCTTCTAAATGTCCTTTTTTGCATGAATTCTGACTTTTCTATGGTGCAGTCAGTCTTAAACATTTATCCATTTAACTTTTCTGAGTTAAAACATTCCTGTGATTTTATTAGTAATCTCATTTTCACTTTTGTGTTGGCAACCAGGCATAATCATAATTATAAGCAATAGAGGAAAAAACAAACAAAACCAAGAGGTATAATATACTCAAATTTGTGGAGTGCTTGGTATATTAGTAGGCACTTCATTTATCTTGTTTACTCTACCATTGTAAAGACCTCTTTGTGTATTCATTGTTTAATTTTTGCCTTTAAAACTCAAATTTTGTGATACAATTATCCTTCCCCAAAGAATAATGTAAGTCCTTTGGGCTCTAACCTCAAGAGTGCAAAATCAGTGGTGTGACTTAGTGAGAAAATAAAAGTGTTAGTTAAATTTTGTGTCAGAATGTCTGCAGCTGCTATCTGGTTATAGTTTGGAATTAACTAATTGATGATTTGTTATATCTGGGGAAAAAAGGAAAAATGGTACTGTTCATTGCATGTGTATGAAAAGTGAATATAGTCTGAAAACTTTTCTTTGTTGTTTTTTTTTTAACAAAGAGGTAAACACAAAAAAGTCACAAAATTCTAGAGAATTGCTAGTGAGAAAAAATGTTTTGCATATTACCAATTTTATTTAGTGTACTGCATTTTGTGGGTCATTTCATGGTTAATGTATCAGGAAAACTATGCACCAGAATTAATGTTTTGTTAAAAAGAATTATACACAAAAAAAGTGTGCTTTGGCAAACTCTTATGAAAGATTTGAGTTTTTGGTGCTTGTGGGAACTCCCTTATTTCCCACAGGTTCAATGTATCAGCATTTGTGTTTGACTTTCATGCTATAGTCTAACAACTTAATTGCTGCAAAAATTGAGCATTGACTGTATGACCTTCTTAAAGTATAAATGATATACTTGCTTCGTAATCTATGCCTCTCTTCATACAGGCTAAGGTTATACTAATATTTTGGCAACCATATTCTTCATTCAAATTAAACTAAGAAAAAATAAATTGAAATGAAAAGAAAAATAATAAAATAGTAAAGAAATGAAGTGATAAGGCAGACCTAAAGGAATGTGAGCAAAGGAAAAATACCAGAAAAAAATTTTCATCTACAAATTCAGAATCTTTTAAATTTCATTTTCAAGAGTTACCTACAACTTGCCCTTTATCTAATTATAGGCCAGTTTTATATGCTGAAAAAAACAAGAATACCACATATGTAAATGTTAAAATTACACATTTATGTTGACAGATAAAACTTGCTTCTTACTTTTACATGTTTCAATTCATCCTAATTGTTGTGCAAGGAAATTTAAAGAATTTAAAGCAAGAAGGAAACTTAGAGATTATTTACTATAACTTCCTAATTTTACAAATGAGAAATTGGAGCCGTCAAAGAATGATTTGTTCAAGGACAAGTAGTACATGGAAAACGAAGCATTTGAACCTAGGTTCTTGAACTCTAAATTTAAAGTTTGTTTTTTTTTTCTTCTATGTTAGAAGTAAACTTAACTTGCTTCTCTGGGCTTTTTTTTTTTCATTATTTACCATTGAATCTGAGAAATCGGGGTTCTATTATCAAGTTAAGAAGCCAAGATGGCATTCCTTTGAAAAATTATTAAAGATATTTGTAGCTATTTTTTCCTTTCCAATGAATACTATTCTACTACTTTTCTGTTTCAAACCTCAGTAACCCAGCTTGATGCAAAGTTGGACCCACTATCTATTATTTCATTCTAGCTAATCGAGTCAGAAGGAGTATTTCATTAGAATTAAGTAATTAGACTGGAGAACTGCTCCTCTCTACCCAAATTTCAAGGAGTATCTTTCCAACACCTCGTGTTTGGTGCTAAAGGAGGTCACCAAGATGGACTTGGAATTCACTTACCCAAGCAACAACAGAAATAGATTGTTCCCTTTGGCTTTCACTTCTCCAGTATCCCAGATCAGAATGATATTTATAAAATATGATGATGTTGAAACCAGATGTCAAGAAGATCTTTTAAGTAGTTAAATTCTTTAACTTCTTCCCAGCTGCCCCCCCCCATACCATAATATTGACTGTCTATAAAAAAATTGAATAATCCTAAATTTAGCTGACCAGCACAGTCTTGGATCACTTCAGCCATTTGTTAATTCCATCTATTAATATAATAATGTGATTTTTATTATTTTGCTATTAATGTGACCTATTATGTTTATAGTTTTCCTAATGTTGATCCAATCCTACATTCCTGCTATGAATTCAACTTGGTCACACGATAATCTTTTTGACATGTTGCTGCAGTATTAACTTCAGAAAAAAAGGAATTCCAACACAGGATAACAGTAGTAACAGAAAATATTATGACATTATAAAACCTGTTGATATTAGTTATTTTAGAGATAACAATAGGATCATAAAACAATTGTATAAGGGGAGACCTTGGACATCATCAGGTCTTCTCTAATCTTCCCAATTATTAATGCACACACACTCTCAATACTACCTTGAATTACTTTGTAATTACTTATTTGTGTGTATGTTGTATGCATGCACTCTTCTTATCCTACAGTCCCCCAATCAAAAAGGTCACCTTTAACTTAGAAATAATTTTGCTTTGGTATTGAAGCCAACAGGACCAAAGAATGTGCCTTATTTAATAAATGCTTATTGATATTATTTGAAAAATTCAATATAATCCAACTCTGTCATGTAAATAAAGAAACTGAGACAAGGAACTATCAAAATATCAAGGGATATTTTAAAATAAAAAAAATAGAAGGTATTTCATAACTCAATTGATATAGCATTAAATAATTAGAAAATACATTCATTACTTTAACTGATATTGTCAATAACTCCTTAAGTTGGTATTGAAAGTATTAAATTGGGTGGAGGCATGTATCTTCAGGCAAAACCAGTTATATCAGCTGTATTCTTCCATACCAGGGGAGCTTTCAGGCTCATCACCTTTCTCAGATTCTCTCTCTTGATTCAATGAAAATGTCTCATGTATGATTTGAACATATATTTGTGCATATGCACTCTTGAAGGTTATTAATAACAAACACACTTTCTCATTGGTTTCAACCTCATCTGAGCTGAGGAAAATATCTATAGTCTCTTTTAGAATTAAATTCCCCTTTCTCATTCCTATTCTGTGTATTTATAGGTAATCAGATTCATAGTACGTGGCCATCTATTCTTATTAATAGCTTCAAATAGCATAGAAATAAAAACAGGCATTAAAAGAAATAAACTTTGAAATTCTTATTGCTTTGGCTGACTACTGAGAAGAGGAGAAATAACTTTCCCTCCTCCGAAACTCCTTAAATCCTTCCGCATCCTTCCTTCCAATAGATCCATCATGATAATAACAGTTAACATTTATATAGCACTTACTTTTTGCCAGAAACTATGCTAAACCCTTCACAATTATTATCTCATTTGATCTTCACAATAAACTTGGTAGATAAGTGCTCTTATTATCACTGTTTCACAGAGGAGGAAATTGAGGCAAATAGAGATTTAAATGTCTTGCTCAGGGTCACACAACTAGTAAGTCTGAAACTCAGGTCTTTCTCATTCCAGGTTCAGCACTCTATCCACTGGACCACCCAAAGCAGAGGAGAAAACAGAAGGTTAATAATTCAGCAAACAAATTTTTAAAATGGTTTCCTGTTGCAAAGATAAGAAGAAAAACAAAGGAGCTATAAAGAGCTATTTCACCGTCATCTGCTATTTCGGACTGATTTGCTTTATGCCTCCTGGGATCATTTCCTTCTTGAGTGCATTAGTTCAGCATCTCCTCTCAACTCCTGATCTGATTACTTCCACTGCCTTCTGTTCATCACTCAGAAGTGATCAGTGGCCATAGATCTAATATTACTCTGTACCATGTTCAGATAGTTCAGCATAGAATCCTAGAGGGAGCTTCAATTTGAACTCCTAGATAAATCTCTCATGGTCACCACTTTCCCACAAAAGTATCTAAAATTCAAAGCCAATAGAAATTTGAGAAATTCTGGATCATACTTGCCCACCCACAGGAAGACACTTTAACCCCTCAAGTTTCTGCCATTAGATTTCTAGCAAAGAGGAAGGAGACATAATATGAGAATTACATTTCTTTCTTGAGTCAAAAATTTTTCAATTCCTTGAAAAATAAATTTAAAATATTTAGTATTTGCAAATCATGGGATCATATACTCAGAGCTGGAGTTATAAAGGCCTTCTGAAGTCATTTAAGATAGCTCCTCATTTTATATTTAAAGAAAATGAGTGAACAGATCCAACCATTCTGGAGAGCAATTTGGAACTATGGCCAAAAAGTTATCAAACTGTGCATATCCTTTGACCCAGCAGTGTTTCTATTGGGCTCATATCCCAAAGAGATCTTAAAGGAGGGAAAGGGACCCACATGTGCAAGAATGTTTGTGGCAGCCCTTTTTGTAGTGGCTAGAAACTGGAAACTGAATGGATGTCCTTCAATTGGAGAATGGCTGAATAAATTATGGTATGTGAATGTTATGGAATATTATTGTTCTGTAAGAAACGACCAGCAGGATGATTTCAGAGAGGCCTGGAGAGATTTACATGAACTGATGCTGAGTGAAATGAGCAGAACCAGGAGATCATTATACACGGCAACAACAAGACTATATGATGATCAATTCTGATGGACATGGCTCTCTTCAACAATGAAATGTTTCAAACCAGTTCCAGTTGTTCAGTGAAGAATGCCATATACACCCAGAGAGAGGGATGTGAAATGTGGACTACAACATAACATTTTCATGCTCTCTATTGATGTTTGCTTGCAGTGTGTTTTCTTTCTCAGGCTTTTTTTTCTTATGCAGCAAGATAACTGTATAAATATGTATACATCTATTGGATTTATCATATATTTTAAGATATTTAACATGTATTGGACTACCTGCCATCTAGGGGAGGGGGTAAAGGGAAGGAGGGGAAAATTTGAAACAAAGTTTTGCAAAGGTCAATATCGAAAAATTACCCATGCATGTGTTTTGCAAATAAAAAATTTTAATAATAAAAAATAAAGAAATAAAGAAAATGAGAACCAAGGAGAATGTGTGTCATCACAAGATTGCACAGAATGTCAAAAGAGAGATCTGAATTCATATGTTCTGGTCCAGGACCAAGACTTTTTCCACTATAACACAAAGTATAGATATGCATCTTAAACATAAAAATAAACACTAACACTCAAATCAACAAGGGTAATCGTCTCATCATCACAGACAATTAGACCACGATACTATGGTTAATACATTGCTTACAGTGGATTTGTTGTTCAGTCATTTTTCAATTGTGTCCAATTCTTTGTAACCCCACTTAGAGTTGTCTTGGCAAAAATACTGAAGTGGTTTGTCTTTTCCTTCTCCAGAATGAGATGAGGAAACTGAGGCAAACGGAGTGAAATGACTTGCCCAGAATCGTGCAACTAGTAAGTGTCTCAGGTTGTAGTTGAACTCAGGAAGATGATTTTTGTTGACTTTAGCATCACCACTAGATACCACTATATCCACTGAACCAACTCTGTACATTTCAAGTTAGCCTGAATTTTCGACTGAATTTTACAACGAAAGAGAGATAGCACAGAGCAAAGCACAGTGATTAAATGATTATATTCAGGACATAATACATAAATATATCATGGTTGTACCTGTATTTCCATAATACACAAATGGAAATAAACAGCATAAGCCAAAACAATCAAACTATCAATAAAATGGTAACAAACATACATTAGCAATAATATATATGTCAATAATCACACAGTAAAATAATGCATATCTTACAAACAAATGTTAGTACAGTACATACCTGATATTAGCAATAAATCAACATAAAATAATAAATAATATTTAATAATATAATGAATAATAACATCATAAATAAATATTATTTTATTATAGTGATAATTGATATAATAAGTAATAGTATCAAACATTAATGTAATAATAATAAAAGAGAAGTAAAATTTTAAAACAGAAGCTAAGTAATCAGGGAATAGAGTATTCTGCCTGGAGTTAGGGAGACTGAGTTCAAATTCAATCTCAGATACTTATCAGATCTCTCTGAACAGCTCACTTAACCCTGCTTGCCTCAGTTTTCTTGCCTGTAAAGTGAGTTGGAGAAGGAAGGCAAACCATTCCCATAATTCTGGCAAGAAAACCCCAAATGGGGGTCTTGAAGAATTAGATGACATTGAAATGACTGAATTACAATTTAGAAACATGTAGAAATTACCAAGTTCGTCAATATTTATCAACAGACAAGCATTTCCCAGTTCAACATTAACACTGTCCTCTGGCTATGTATGTAACCTCTTCTCCCTCCATTTTCTACTACAACTTAGTTTAGTCTGGTTCCAGGGCTAGGAGGACCTGCTAATCTGGAGCTCTCTGTACCTAAGCTGGTTTGATGTAGGTGCTAAACAATATATTCACCAGTTTTAAAGACCCTTGTTCCAAACCTGAACTCTTTGATCACCCAGGTTATCAGCATTTCTTAACTCTATCAAATCTTTACTCTATCAGAAGTCCCAGGTAGGAAGGATGCTGTCTGGGGGTTCAGTCCTCTTCCCCTGAATGAACTGGGATTCTCTTCAGAACAAGGTTGCTGTTCATCCTTTGTTCTCAAAGAGGACTAATTCCACAATAAGGGAGGGAAGTCTTTTCCACGGCTCACTTTGTTTGAGGCAACACCCATTCAATAATTAAAATAAATGTAAATACAATATTTAATATTTGTAATCAATAGTAATACAATTGTGTATATTGTATATAATATATCAATATAAAATAATATGAAAGAAAATAACATAATTAACATATTAATATGTGGTATTATAGAAAATATAAATTAAAATAAATAATTAAAAGGCTAGATAAGAATTTGGGCCAAAGATGGTCTTGTCTGCCATCATAAAAAGCTGCTGGGTGACAGTATATATTGTCTTCCTCATTTCTCCTGTGAAATCAATCTCTCGAGATCAATTCCAATGGACTTGTGATGGAGAGAGCCACCTACAACAAGAAAGAGGACTGAGCTCTGAATGTGGATCACAACATAGTATTTTCACTTTTTTGTTGCTGTTTGCTTGTTTCTTTTTTTCTCATTTTTTTTCCTTTTTGATCTTATTTTTCTTGTGCAGCATGATAAATTGCACATGTTTAACCTATATTGGATTACTTACTGTCTAGAGAAGGGGGTGGGAGAAATGGAGGGAGAAGAATTTGTAACACAAGGTTTTGCAACAGTAAATGTTGAAAATTATCTGTGCATATATTTTGAAAATATAAAGTTCTTGTTTAAAAGTTTTTAAAAATAAAATGAGTTAGAGAGAATACTAACCTTTGTGTCAGGAAGATATGAGTTCAAATCTGGTCACAGATACTTATTACTAACTCTATGATCCTGAACAAGTCACTTAACTCTGATTGCCTCAAAAACAAACAAACAAACAAACAAAAAATCATGTGTGTCTGTCTTCAGGGAAACATTGCTAGACCAAGACAAGGCTATGCAAACATTTTATCTCTATTTTATAAAGATGCAGTGTTGTAACTAGGAAGGACTAAATTCAAGATCTTCCTCTGACATGTTGACTGTATGACTTGATAAATAATGTAAATTTGGGAGCAAGAGGACATAAGGATTGGTAGAGTTGGGAATTCCTTGTATAGTGAAATGATTATTTCATTCAAAGGTCAAAGGTAAATGCATAACAACTTCTTCAAAGCAGTGATACACATTCAAATTTAATCTGATAAATTAATACTTTCTCCATGACTTTCTTAACTCAGACAATGAACAAGGCAATAAATCAAGATTTGTAGTGCCTACTGAATTCTGAAGGGTAAATACTACTCAAAAATTTAATCATTGGCCCTAGTTCAAACTGGTTCTAGTATATTTCTCACTCAGTTCCTATCTGTTTTACAGATAAGGAAAATAAAACTGAGAGGTTAGTAATTGTCCAAGATCACTTAAGTAGTCAGAGACTGAGCAAGAAAACAGACTCTAAGAAGAGAATTTAAAGCACAGATTTTATATATATATTTTTAATGAGTGAAGGATCCCTTTAACAGAATAATGAATCTCATGAATCACTTCTTAGAATAATGTTTTTAATACTTGAAATAAAATAGGATTACAAAGAAAGCCAATTTTATCAAAATATACTTAGCAATTCATACACATGTGCATGTGTGTATATATATTATATATTATTGATATAGTTCATAGACTCCGGTTCTGATTTAAAGGAAGCAGAATATTTTTACCTGGATTAAACAAGTTTTCAGGTATATAGAATTGGGCTGACTGATGGATTGGTAATTTTTTCAAAATGGGCATGCCAGCAAGAGCCTAGACTTTTTAATTTCCCTTTGAGCACAAGAGGAAAGAGAGGCTGCTTTATTAAGCAGAGGGCACAAAGATGGATACACTAAGCACCAGCTGCTGATTTACAAGCTGAGGGTGTAAGCATATGTTGGGTAGGGAGGGATGTGGAGGCAGGGGAAGGAAGTAAACAGGTGCCAAGTGCTGACTCTTCTGACCTGGTAGGGGCTTACCCACTGACCACTGACTTCTGATCTTGGGGAGGGGCTTACGCCTAAAATAACTGAACCATGTGGCATCTTTGGCACACACTGCCAATCCTTGGCATAAGTCCTAGTTTGCAAGTGGTTGGAATTACCAGCTAACGAGGGAAGTGATACAATCTCTGCTCCTAGAGTTTTTCAAGAATAGTACATGGATGGTCCTTCTGGGCGTGACTGGACCTAGAGAGTTTTATTCAATGATCTTGGAAGTTCCTTTCATTCTTCAGATGTTTTCATTCATTTCTGGTAGGTTAGAATCTGTGGCCACAAAAAAGTCTAGCGCTGCCAGTAGAGCGAGAGACAGCTGTGACATTGGATTGAGAAAAGGGAGATCAGGGTTCATTCCCTCTTCCAACTCATTTTGGCTATATGACTCTGGGAAACATTTAATTTCTCTGTGTTCCATGAATGTCATCATTTATAAATTTTAGAGAAAGTGTTGAGCTGTATAAGTAGGAGTTCTGTTGTTGCTCAGTTATTTTTCAGCCATGCCCAGTTCTTCATGACCTCATTTGGTGTTTTCTTGGCAGAAATACTGAAGTGGGTTGCCATTTCATTTTCTAAATCATTTTACAGAAAAGGAAACTGAGGCAAACAGGACTTACCCAGGGTCACACAGTTAGGAAGCATCTGAGGCTGAATTTGAACTCTACCCTTCCTGATTCCAACTCAAGTGCTCTATCTGCTGTGCCATCTAGTTTATTCACTAAGAATTCTCTATACTGGTGCAATCACACATCCCTTCCCCACTTTCCTTCCTCCCATCCCTCAAAATAAAATCTAACAGTCTGTACATTTCAATTATTAGTCAGCCTGATTTTTAGACTTTGTAAAATTCTGTTAATATTGACAAGCATACAAGATTAACTCTTAATTATTCCTAGGGGCATTAGCTGAAGGAAGGTTTTATACCCTACATTCTGGGGTTGACTCCCAGTGCTATCAATTGTAATGCAAATTTATTTTAAGACAAAAAAATGATTAAAATGTTAGAAGGTTAAAAAGTCACAAAACATTCCTAAATCAGAAAGAAACAAGTTGCTCATTTGCCATTGTTGATAATCTTTCTCTCTGTGTTCCACTCTAATAATTCAAAGAGCCAAGAGTTCATTCTACATCTTAAAAAATATTTACTGTGGGAAAGAAACGTCTTTTCATGTTTTATGATAGTGGGACAAAAAGGAAGTTCCTTCTTATATGATTCAGCCTTAGCTCCTTAGAATCTGTCTTTGTAGGGAGAGAAAGAAAGAACAAAAGAAAGAAAGAAAGTAAGAAAGAAAGAAAGAAAGAAAGAAAGAAAGAAAGAAAGAAAGAAAGAAAAGAGAGAGAGGGAGGGAGGGAAGAAGGAATGAAGGAAGAATGGAAAGAATGAAGGAAGGAAGGAAAGAAAAAGAAAGGAAGAAGAAAGAAAGAAAAGGGAAAGAAGGAAGGAAGAAGGGAAGGAGGGAGGGAAAAACATGATCTGGTTCAAACTGGTTCTAGATTATTTCTCATTCAGTTCCTACCTGTTTTACAGATAAGGAAAATAAGATAAGTAGTCAGAGACTGAGCAAGAAAACAGACTCTATGAAGAGAGTTTTAAAGCACAGATTTATTTATTTATTTATTTATTTTTAAATGAGTGGGGATGGGGAAAAGAGTTTTAGATTGGGAGAGAGACAAGCTGGTTTCATGGCCTAACCATGTTGCTTATGTGAACACAAGCAAAAATAAGCCTTATCTCTAACATAAGAGAATTAAACTCAAATCCTTTCACATTTCAAATACTATAATGGGGAGAGAAGAATTGAGAGAGAAAGGAAGTATTTCAATGGAAGATAACAATTAAAAATAAATACTATGATCCAATATAACTAGGGGTGTGATCATGAGCAAGTCACTTGACTTTATAAACCATAGATAAAATGAGCAACATGGGGATAATCCTTGCATTGCCTACCTCAACAAGGCAATCATTTTGGAAAATTTCATATAACTGGGATGGAGAGCTGGCATTGAAATCAAGAGTATATGAAGTCCTTTCTTTGATATATATTAGCAATATGACAGTGGACAGACCACTGAACCTCTCAGTGCCATATGCAACTCTCTCTTTCCCACTATCTCTGTCTCTTTGAAATAAGATGTTAATCTGCTTTGATAGAGGTAGTTCCTCACTGGAAGCTCCCTACAGAGTTTAAATAACAGAGATGGTCCAAAAAAAAAATTGGTTGTTATTTTTGGTCAGTTGCACAAAAGGAAAAGAACACAATGACTGGCTGGTGATTTAACATAAATCATCAATCTTTTCATATCCTTTGTTTTGAGGCTTTAAAGGTGTTTTTTTAAGTCTTAGCATTTGACAATAATTTTATTTTAACCTCACAACAACTCTGGGAGGTAGGTGCTATTATTTTTATCCCCATTTTACCTCAAAGGTAACAGACAATTTGAGTTTGAGTGACTTGCCCAGTCACATAGATAGTAAATGTCTGAGGCTGCATTTGAATTCAGGTCTTCCTGATTCTATTCTTTCTTTTTAAAAATGTATTAGCATATTTAGTTTCCATATCATTTAAGGAAGTGCCCATGAATTGGAGAATAGTTTAAAAAAATGATTTATATTTCCAAATATATGCCCTCCTAGAAAACTATTACATAAAACAAAGACTAAGAAAAATGACCAAAAAATTTAGAAAACCTCACCAATATGTTAATCAAGTCAGATATTCCATGTGGTGCTCCATATGTATAGCTCTTCATCACTATCCTGTCCCCCCCCCCCCCAAGGAAGGGAAGTATAGTCTCAAATGCCTTATTTAGGACTTCTTAGTCATTAAATTTTTAT
This sequence comes from Myrmecobius fasciatus, assembly GCA_023553655.1. Classification (NCBI taxonomy): domain Eukaryota; kingdom Metazoa; phylum Chordata; class Mammalia; order Dasyuromorphia; family Myrmecobiidae; genus Myrmecobius; species Myrmecobius fasciatus. Next base: position 141,263 of record JAJPUD010000364.1, read on the forward strand.
GACATTCAGTTTCAATTATTTGGTTTTATTATTCTTTCCATTTACATTATTGTAGTCATTATGCATATTGTTTTCTTGATACTGATTACTTCATGTTTCATCAGCATATACATCATATTTTTTAATTCTTCCAACTGTTTTATTTCATTACACTCATGTACCATTTTTGACTTAGCTATTCCTCAATTGATAGGTGTATATGCTTAGTTTCCAGTTATTTTCTACTACCAAAAAAAAAGGGGGTATTTCTATAAAAATTTTGGTATGTATTGGATTTTTTATCTTTGCTTTCTGTGGAATATATATCTAACAGTGGAAGTTAAAATGTAGGGCCATTTTCACTACTTTCTTAGCATAATTTTAAATTGCTTTGTACAATGATGAGACCAATTCAAAATTATATCAACTCTACTATTGTGCCTTTTTTCACCAGTCCAACAAATAATCTGATTATTTTCACTTTTGGTCATCTTTCACAATCTACTTGGAATAAGATTAAATTTTAGAGTTGTTTTAGTTTGTATTTTTCTTTGAGGATTTGAAATATTTTTTTCATATGGTAGTTAATAGTTTGCAAATTTTCTTTCAAACTTTTTTTATAGTTTAATTAGTGTAGGAGCCTATAGAACAAACTATTAACATAACTTCTTGCTCACTTAAGGAATAAAAAACAGGTGAATGAGGAATTCAGGCTTAAGCTTCACAAATTCTTATTACAAGGAATATCATCATAGCAAATGTGAAGCTAAAAGGAGTTAAATCAAATTGATTCAATGCAATATTTAAAAATATTTTTCCATTGCTATATTGTTGAGCAAATTTTTGTTAAATAGTATACTAGACTGAATCAGATCCAGTTCAGAACATATGCCTATGCTTTTGAAGGATTTTTAGCATAAATTGTTACTGTATTTTGCTAAAAAGTCTTTTCTATATCTGTGGACATAGTTTGAATGGTTTTATTTTTAATGTGATCATTAAATTTTTTTCTGATGTTCAACATTCTTGAATCCCTGGTGCAAATTCAACCTGATTATAGTGAACAATTTTTTTTAAATTTTATTTTATTTGCATAACATATGTGTGGGTAATTCTTCAACAATAACCCTTACATAGCTTTCCATTACAAATTTTTCCCCCCAACTCCCCACCCCTCCCCTAGATGGGAGGATATCCACTACATGTTAATTATGTTAAAATATTGGCAAATCGAATATATGTATACATATTTCCAAACTTATCATTGTTGTGCAAGAACAATCTTATCTACACAAACGATATATCAGATAAAGGAAACACAATGTAAGCAAACATCAATCAAGGAGTATGAGAATGTTATGTTGTGGTCCACATTTCACATCCCTCTCTCTGGGTGTATATGGCTTTCTTCAGTGAACAATTGGAGGTGGTTTGAAACATCTCATTGTTGAAGAGAGCCATGTCCATCAGAATTGATCGTCATATAGTACTGTTGTTGCCGTGTATAATGATCTCCTGATTCTGCTCATTTCACTCAGCATCAGTTCATGTAAGTCTCTCCAGGCCTCTCTGAAATCATCTTGCTGGTCATTTCTTACAGAACAATAATATTCCATAATATTCATATACCATAATTTATTCAGCCATTCTCCAATTGAAGGGCATCTATTCAATTTCCAGTTTCTAGCCACTACTAAAAGGGCTGCCACAAACATTCTTGCACATGTGGGGCCTTTTCCTTCCTTTATGATTTCTTTGGGATATAAGCCCAATAGAAATGCTGCTGGGTCAAAGGGTATGCACAGTTTGATAACTTTTTGAGCATAGCTCCAAATTATTCTCCAGAATGGCTGGATCCGTTCTATAGTGAACAATTTTTTAGATATATTTCTCTAGTCTGTTTATCAGGACCTTAAAAACCTTTTTGAATTGATATTCATTCATGATATTAGTCTATAATCCTCTTCTTTTCCTTTGTCCTTTTCTGATTTAGGTATTAAGATCTATTTCTCTTGTGGAAGGAGTTCAATAGTTTATCTTCCCAGTTATTAAAATAAGATGTATTATATAAGTATTTCTTGTCCTTTAAAAGTTTGATAACATTCTTCTCGAAATCCATCTGCACTAAAGTTTTTCCCTCTTTAGAAGTTTATTATAGCTAGCCAAATATTTTCTTTAAAAATTGGATTGGGGGCAGCTAGGTGGCGCAGTGGATAGACCACCAGCCCTGAAGTCAAGAGGACCTGAGTTCAAATCTGGTCTCAGACACTTAACATTCCCGAGCTATGTGACCCTGGGCAAGTCACTTAACCCCAATTGCTTCAGCAAAAAGCAAATAATAATAATAATAATAAAAATTAAAAAAAATAAAAATTGGATTGTACTTCCTAGCTGTGTGACCCTAGGCAAGTCATTTGACCCTAATTGCCTCAGCAAAAAAAAAAAAAAAGGATTTTATAAGATCTCTATTTGATGTTCTTTTAATTTAATGCAATTTAAGCAACTTTTACACAAAGCTTTTCCTGGTTGTCACAATTGTTACTGTTCTCTTTCCCCAATTTCCTTGTGTGTATTTTGTGTTTGTGCCAAAGAGCATCTCTTATCGAGTTACATCATTAAAGTGTTGGAAAGAACATTTAAGGATACAAGTGAGTGTTCCTCTCTTACTAAGATTCTGAATGAGTGATTCTACCACTTAAATTCACTGCACCATTTATGAGGACAGAGTCCTTTTTTTATTCTTAGTACAATGATGACAGCCAGTCTTAAGTTTACATCTAAATTAAAAATTGAATTCTTCTAGCCACATGTAAAATGCTAATTTATTTCTCTGTAGGGATCTTTGACGATACTCAATTGCATTCAGCCATTGTAACTAATTCCCCACTAGGGGATCAGTCAAGAAACTTTCAAGAGTTTTGGAGAAATGAAAATAAAATTTTCAAATTAACCAATCAATAACAGGAACCTAATTTCTGGAGGAGTATAGAGGGCATCATCTGGAAATGATACCTAATGTTCTCATCTTTTTATTATCTTGAGTTACACAAGGTTTTTCCCAAGCAGGTGCAACTTAAACAAAGCTGCCCCTTGAAAGCAGATGTTGAATGTGGTTTAATATTTTAATGTGGTTTTTCAATTTTATTATTATTACCATTCCAATTTAGAGAGTACATAAGCCTCTGGGTACATTTACAATAGCAAGAGTAAGAAAAAAAATCCATTTGACAGTTTGCCTCATTTGTGTTTTTCTTTGGGGGTAGTTATATACTTCATGAAGAGGAATAAAGCTGTGGAGTTATTTTTTTCCAGTGGAGCACAATAACCAAAATACATTGTATATTCATTTCTGTGCAGATTAATTTTTACTTCCACTGAAATGCTTAGAAGTTGGAAGATGGGGATCATTGCAAATTGGATTGTGCCTGATGAATCATGATGTGAATTCTCGACTGAGACATAGAACAGACCCTGACTTTACTGCCAATGTTTTCTAAACACATAAGCCTTTCAGGGAAAATTACTCAGGATGCAATAAAAACATGTTTTGTTTTTTTCCCCCCTGACTAAATGTACTCATTTGCAGTAGGTCAGTATAAACTCAAATCTAACCTTCATTTTACAGAGATTATTCCTAATGCTAAATTAGCTGATAGTACTTTGTAGATAGTAGTGTAGGTAGAGCTTGAGGGTAGGGAAGCTTGGATGTGAATTCCTTTTTTTCCTTACTCTTGAATTCCTCTCTTTTATCACAGGCTGCACAATGGAGCCAATAGGTGTTAAATAACTTGCCCACAGTCACATACTTGTGTAAGGTTGGATTTGAACTCAGATCCTCCTTACTCCAGGGCTGGTGCTTTAGCTATTGCACTGTCCTGCGCTCCACCAGAATAGTGACTGGATGATGCCGTAGATAGAATGCTTGGCCTGACGTCAGGAAGTCCTGAATTCAAGTCTAGCCACACTTACAAATGGATGACTCTGGGCAAGCGATTTAATCTCTGTCTACCTCAGTTACTCAAAATGGGGATAATAATAGTACTATCTTTCAGGAAGGATTGTTGTGATGATCAAATTAAATAATGTTTGTAAAGTACCTGGCACATAGTAGGCATTTAATAAATGCTTTTTTTTCCCTTTTGCTTTGTTCCCCTCTTAATTTACATACATGACCTTATTGGAGCCTCAAAATTACTCCATGAGGTAAGTGTGCAGCAGGTTCTGGAAGCCCTATTTTGCAGCTGAAGAAATTAAAATAGAGAGAGATAAGGTGCCTGATATGACAATGGGCCCACATTTCTTAAGTGTAAGAGCTAATACCTGAGTGTTGAACCCACCCATGTCTTTCTCAGATCTGGCATGCTGTCTTATGATAATCATGTTATTTATTCTTCTATAAACTATACATAGGCTTAGTATGGATTGAAATCAGAAACAGCATTTTGGTTCTTTTTCTTAGATGTCTGATTTCATTTCACTTCTGATTGGGAAAAAAAATGTATGGAAATACACCATTTCCCACTCAATATTCCATGTAAAGAAAAAGGTGTCTTCTCAACAGTCTCCTTCCAACTCTCAACTTTCATTTCTGTCCATTTTCCACCTGATGGATTAGCTCTTTGGAGATGTGGATGATTGATTGGATGAACTGATGATTTTAAAATAAAATCATTCCTTTTTACTTTTTTATATTCTCTTATCTAAGTTTCCTATTTCCACTTTCATTCATGTAGACAGTTCACTGGTTCTAAAAATCATTTCCATTTTCTTTTTCTGTAATTTATTTCTTTTCTCCTTCAACTTACAAATCTCTGCTTAGGCTCCAACACATCCTGTCTATAGTTTACTATCACTCTCTAAACATACCACTAATGTGTCCTTCAAGCCCAAGAACTAGAGCTTTTAAAATCTTATAGCCACATGGGGGAAATGTATTTAAACCTGTTAATCAGACAAGAGAACAAGGGCAAAGCATAGAGATCGACTTTATGGATCTAATTACAGAGCTGCTGGGCACTAGGGGGTTCTTAATAACTTGACTAAGGGAGACAGTTTTTAAAATGCCCTGGCCTTTTCTATATTTTTATCACTTATTCTCTGAATGATTCTGCTATAGAGGACACTAGGAAATGTAGGTTAACACCTTTTAGTTGCTCTGTGAAGAGATATGAGAATTGAAATGTGAGAATCTAGGCTAACTTCACCAAAGTAATAAAGTTGCTCCTAATCTTTTTTTCTCTAGGTCATTGCTCTCCCCAAAGCAGTGCCAGGATTCTTTGAAAGTGGGTGGTAGGGGCAGCTAGGTGGTACAATGGATAGAGCACCAGCCCTGAAGTCAGGAGGACCTGAGTTCAAATCTGGTCTCAGACACTTAACACTTCCTAGCTGTGTGACCCTGGGCAAGTCACTTAACCCCAATGGGAAAGAAAGGAAGGAAGAGAAAGGAAGGAGGGAAGGAGGGAAAGAGGGAAGGAGGGAAGGAAGAAGACTTACCCCAAAGGGGCCATGGGACTCAAGGAGTGTATTATTAATCAATAAGAGAAAAAGAAGATGGATTATATCTCTCCCTCTTCCCCATGAGAGAGTGGAAGGGTTGTCTCCGACACAACCACATTTACCCTTATCAGGAATCCTTCACTCTGCCATTATACAAATCCCCAAATTCTGCCTTTGGTCAGTTATAACCTATCCAGGTGCTCACAACAGTGTAGGTGCCTTTGGGAACTTTCTTCCCTACTTTCCCCTCCCTGAGATCTCCTCCTAGCCATAATCCTCAGAGGGTGAATACTGGATCCTGAGAGTAAGAATCCTGCTTCCCTTCTTTTCTTTTCCTTTTAAATGGAAGAATGGATGAGGAGGCATGGATGGATTTCTTCCGTTATCTTTCCTGCTCGACTCAATTCTCTCCCAAATTTCCTTAAATTCAAAACTCTAATGAGTTCCTTGATTTCTCTCACTCCCTCCACATATCCAGTCAGCTGCCAGATCTTATCATTTCTACCTACATTCACATCCTTTATGTCCCCTTCTTTCTACTTCTATGGCCATTCCTCCCTTCAATCTCTCATCACCTCTCATTTAGACTATCTCATTAACTTCCAAATTGACCTCCCTGTCTCAAAGATCCCCATTTCCAACCCATCTTTCATATTGTTTTCATATTGTCTTCCCCCTTAAATTATAAGCTCCTGGAGGGCAGAGATTTTTGTCTTTTGCCTTCCTTTTTATCCCTAGCACTTGGCCTAGTCATAGATATTTAGTAAATATTGATTGATTGATTGACATAGATATCAACTAAAGTGGTTTTCTTAAAGAGTAATTTTGACCATATCACTCCTCTACTTAAACTCCAGTGATTCAATTCTCAGATCAAATATTTTTCATCTTTATCTTACTCTTTTAGGATTTCTAATTTTGGGGTACATTTGTTAAAATGAATAATTATCAGTGTAATAGTACATATATATATAACATATAAATAAGTAAATATATACTTACTAATTAATGTACATGGTCAAAATAAATCTCACTGATGTATAATTTGGAGGCCACTGCTCCAAATAAGGCCAATAGCTCACACATTTATTTAACAAGATTTAATCACCCCTAAAAATAATATTTTACCTTAGAGGTCTCTCTGAGAATCGCAGTAAAAATACTTATTTTGCTGAGGAAACTGATAGTCAGAGAAGTAAAATCTTGGTCTAGCTAGTTAGTAAACATCAGAATTTTCTGACTACCAAATCATGATTGTTCCTAGATATAATGCTTACTTCCCATAAATAACCAGATCAAAGTGGCTAATGTCAATGTTGACTTCACATAGAAAACTGTGAGTGACAGGAAAAAAAATTCAATTGATTCACTTAATTTTGTCCTCAGACTAGAGCATAAAAAAAAGTGGGTTTGCCCATTTTAAAGTATTTCCTGAGGAGTTTTTGTTTTTTGATTTGTTTTGTTTTTAACAATAAGGACTTTTTTTTGGGAGAGGGGGCTAATAGGTCTTTTTTGGTTTGTGATCCCCTGTATTCGCTGGAAGAAAAGATCAATGTTCATGCCTACTCCTAGATCTCTGGCTCTCTGGCAGGATGCTATTAATTGCTAATCAAAGACAATTGAGCAAGCTTTCCTAACCTCCAGAGAAAACAACAGGGAACTGTGCTATGAATAAATAATGCTTCCTTAGGAATTCTGGTACTGAGACTCCAACTAATTCAACAGATAGACAGGCAGTTGCTCACAGCAGTTGCCCAAGGAGGGTTGGACAAAAATGTCATCAATGAAAACAATGGAGTTCTAAGAATTGAGAAGTTCATTTCCAGCAACTAGAATTTTGCAATGACTCAAATGATATTCACAGTATTTTGTTTTCTGTCACAGTCAAATTCTTACTATGTAAAGATAAGTTTGGATTTAGGATGATAATATTAGAGGTATAAAAAGAGATCTTAGAAGCCACAGAGAAGCTCTCTCCCTTATTTTGTATATGATAAGATTGATGGGTAAAGAAATTTAGTGAATTGCCCAGGATTCCACATAGCTAAGTGATGCAATGAATAGAACACTGGGTCTGGAGTCAGGAAAACCTGAGTTCAAATCTGGCCTCAGATGCTCACTAGTTGTGTGACCCTGGCCTAAGCATTTAAACACTGTTTGCTTCCATTTTCCCAAATGTAAATTGGGAACAATAGTAGTACCTACCTCCAAGGGATGTTATAAGGATTAAATAAGATGATATTTATAAAGCACTTAGAACAGTACCTAGCATATACTAAGTGCAATATAAATGTTAAATATAATTATTATTAAGTGTCTGAGGCATGATTTGAACACAGGTTTTCCAGAATTCAAGTCTAATTTTGACTTCCAATAATTTTTTTATTTGTTTTTCTTTAGGTTATAGTCATGTATAAATTATTCTTCAGGTTCCATTGACTTCATCCTGTATTAGTTAATTCATATATATCTTCCCACATTTCTCTGAATCTATCCTTTTAATCATGTCTTAATGGTATAAAAATATTCCAATACATTTATGCAACATAGTTTGTTCAGCCATTTCCCAAATGAAGGATATCCATTTTGTCTGCAATTCTCTTTTTAATAGCTGCTAATTGGCACAATGGATTGAGTTCTGTTCTGGAGTCAGGAAGATCTGAATTCAAATTTGACCCTTGACACTTAAAAGCTAAGTGACCCTGAACAAATACCCAATCTTTCTTTGCCTTAGTTTCTTCAACTGTACATTGGAGATAAAAAAATGGCACATATCTTTTAGGGTTGCAGTGAGTTGAGATAATATTTATAAAGCCCTTAAAAGCTTATAAAAGCCCTTTTCCAAACTGCTGCTATAAATGTTTTGTAAGTATAGATTATTTATCTCTTTTGCCATTTCTTGCAGTTATATATCTAGCAGCAGTATTGCTGGCTCAATGACTTTTGGAGCCTACAGTTATCCCATTGTAGCAGTTGGTGAGAGGAATGTTTGCCACATCCCAATGATCTGGAAATTCTGCATAAAAAATTTTGATACTCCCTTTATACCAGAGAAAAGTCTGAATTTTTTCTTTTTCTTTTATAGAATGTTTATAGTATCTTATTGTAAAATCTGGGTCAACTCTTTGATCATAGACTATTTGTAGGTCAATGTTAAGTAAAAGTGCTTTTTAAAAATCTGTGTCATCTGCTGGCCTTTTCATGTCATCTGTGGCTTCTATAAAACTCCCCCCCCCCAAATTTCCATTTTAATTCTTATGTTATCTTGTTTTCTTTCTCCTTTTTTTCCTTTTTTGATCTGATTTTTTTCTTATGTAGCTTGATATTTGTAGAGATATGTATAGAAGAACTGCACATGTTTAACATATATTGGATTACTTGCTGTCTAGGGGAGGCGATGGGGGGAAGGAAGGGAAAAAATTTAGATCACAAGATTTTGTAAGGGTGAATGTTGAAAATTACCCATGTATATATTTTCAAAATAAAAAAAGCTTTAATTAAAAAAATATAGAGGGAAAAACATTGAAAATATGTTGACAAGAGCCAGTTGTTGAAATAAAATATGTTAACAAGGAAAAAAAATAAATTCTTATGCTGACCTGTGATACATTGAAACCATGATTTGGAAGGGATCACTGCAGTTTCAAATTGCTTTCCAGATTGGATGGACCAATTCCTAGTTGCACTAGTTATTCATGTGTGTCTATCTTCTTGAAGTTCCTCCAACAATCACAGCTTTTTTGGGTCATCTTTGCCAATCTGATGGGCATAAGGAGAACCTCATAGTTATTTTCACTTGAATTTCTCTTATTATTAGTCATTTGGAACATTTTACTCCCCATGTGGCTATTAATAGTTTTCTTTTCTTCTTTTAAGAACTCTTTGTTCATATCCTTTGACTAATGACAAACAACAATTTTTTTAAAATAACCACTAAAAAGACTTCCAAATTTAGTGGAAGAGAAATTAAATAATGAAAGACTATTCTGGACCCATTGGGGAATGATTCTTGTTCTTATATATTTATGTAATATGTTTTATATTTATGTTAAATATATTTTTATTGATTGATATTCTATATTTTATGTTAATTCTCTATTCAGGATATCAGGGAAATTTGAAACAAAGGTTTTACCCAGTTGATTCGTTTCCTTCTCATTTGAATTTCTTTTATTTTATTCGAACAAAATCTTTTCAATTTTGTGCCATCAAAATTGTTCAGTTTATCACCTGTGGTCCTCTTTATCCCTTATTTGGTCAAGAATTCTTCTGCTACCTGTAGTTGTGAAAGGTATCGCCTATGTTGCTCTTCTAATATATTTACAAGATAAAATTTTATATTTAAGCATATAGTAAGAGGAGGTTGTCAATCACTAATTTTTGTCACACTACTTTCTAGCTTTCCCTTAGTGTTTATAGAATAGTGAATCCTTACCACAGCAGTTGGATCCTAGGCTTTATCAAACAAAGCTCCTTTATATCTGTGTCTTGAATACTACTAAGACTGAGACACAACAAAAAAAGACCTACGAGACTCACTAATTCTTTAATGCTAAATGATTTTGTTTGCATTCAAGTTTGAATCCTTTCTTGAGTTTTTTTGTTGATTTTACTTCTTGTATCACTATGGTCAATAAAGGATATATTTAATATTTATGTTTTCCTGAAATTGTGTAAAAGGTTTAAATGTTCTAGCACATGATAAATGTGCTGAATAACATGTATGTTATTTTCTACATTTTTTATTCTGCAATCACCAGAGTTCTGTCATGCTGCATTTAACTATTCTCTTTAGCACTAAAGAATTAGGGTCTTTTAAGTCTTTTTCTGTTGTGTCTTAGTCTTAGTAGTATCAATTGCTATAGGAGGTAGAGATGATAGAACAACCATTCCATGGTAGAAATTTTCTTGTGTCCCTAAGATAGTCTTCAAAGGTAGTCTCTCCAAAAGCCAAATCCCTAAAGTTTATACCCATTGCAAAATTCTCTTCCATTACAGAATATCTTTCTCTCTTCATAGGAGTGTTCTTCAGAGGAATCTTCCCTCACCACTGAATTGAGATTTCCTTCCTTCTTTTCCTCTTTATCAGTCCCTCCCTTTGCCACTTCACCCATTTTATCATAGCCCCCTTTTTTCCTGATAGATTATCTACTATAGTTATTTTCCCTCTATTGTTTACCACTGAATTGATTAGGGTACAATACATATTCCCTACTCTCTTTTTCTCCTCTTGCCTTTGATAGGATATCTCATTCTTTTGTATAGCCCCCAAAACATTGATTAATCTGTAGTTAAGGTATTGTTTTTGCTTTATCTTTTTGATAAATTTACCTAGGTCTGAAATGGATGTATTTAAATCCCTAACTATAATGGTTTTCCGTCTCTTTCTCTTTGTAATTTTACAAACTTTTCATTTAGCTTCCTAAATGTTATTCAATTCAATGTAATTGTGTGTGTGTATAAGTGTTCTTATATACATAGGAACATTATTTAATTTTCTACATTTCTTTTAGGCATGATATGCTTCCTCTGAAATCATAATTTCAACCAATTACCAATACATATTTTTTACAGAACTAAATGTGACATAAATAATTGAAGAAATATTACTTCACCATGGATAAGACAAGTCAATACAATAAAAATGACAATATTACCAAATCAGCTTATTCAATTCCATGTCAAGCAAACTGCTACAGCAATACAGTATAGGTCTAAGAACAAAATCCATGAAATTCATTTGGAAAAAATAATTCAAAAATCTCAAGGGGAGTAATAAAAAAAAGTTGGGCATAGTAATAAAAGATCTTTACCACAAAGTAGTAATCATCAAAATGTTTCAGTACTGCTTAAAAAGTAAAGGTTGATTAGTAGAATAACTTACATAAGTGACATGTAGAAGCAAATTAACCTAGAATAAGGGTTATAGTTGGACATATTTATTTGATGAAATCTCCTTGGTTATTTGGCAAAAACTGCTGGGAAAACTTAAGTGTGATGTAGCAGAAATTAGATTCAAACCAAAACTTCACACTATATACCAAAATTAAGTTCAAATGAATATATGCTTTAGATATAAAATGTCACATCATAAACAAATTAGAGGAATAAGGAAAAATTAACAATCAGATCATAGGAAATAAAGTGAATTATTTTGAATAGATTTTTTTTAAAGTTATCTGAGAAAATCAATGTAATTAAAAATATAAGAGAACAGTTAACTGGAAAAAAATCACAGAACTTTCTGTGATAACATTTATAAAGAATTTAATTAGATTTATAAGAACAAGAATCATTCTCCAATAGATAAATGGCTAAAGGATATGAACAGGCAGTTTTCTTTTTTTTTCTTTTTTTTTATTAAAGCTTTTTATTTGTATAACATATGTATGGGTAGTTCCCCAGCATTGATCTTTACAAAGCTTTCCATTACAAATTTTACCCCCAGTCCCCTCCCCTCCCCTAGATGGCAGGAAGTCCACTACATGTTAATAATGTTGAAATACTTGACAAGTTATGCAAGAAAAATCCTATCTGCAAGAAAAAAAAAGAAAATCAGAGAAATGCAACACAATGCAAGCAAATATCAATAGAGATCATGAAAATGTTACCTTGTGGTCCATGGCTTTCTTCAGTGAACAATTGGAGGTGGTTTGAAACATTTCATTGTTGAAGAGAGCCATGTCCATCAGAATTGATTGTCATATAGTACTGTTGTTGCCGTGTATAATGATCTCCTGGTTCTGCTCATTTCACTCAGCATCAGTTCATGTAAGTCTCTCCAAGCCTCTCTGAAATCATCTTGCTGGTCATTTCTTACAGAAACAATAATATTCCATAATATTCATATACCATAATTTATTCAGCCATTCTCCAATTGATGGGCATCCCTTCAGTTTCCAGTTTCTAGCCACTACAAAAAGGGCTGCCACAAATATTCTTGCACAGGTGGGTCCCTTTCCCTCCTCTAAGATCTCTTTGGGATATAGGCCCAGTAGAAACACTGCTGGGTCAAAGGGTATGCACAGTTTGACAACTTTTTGAGCATAGCTCCAAATTGCTCTCCAGAATGGTTGGATCCGTTCACAGTTCCACCAACAATGTATTAGTGTCCCAGTTTTCCCACACCCCTCCAACATTCATCGTTATCTTTTCCTGTCATTTTAGCCAATCTGACAGGTGTGTAGTGGTACCTCAGAGTTGTCTTAATTTGCATTTCTCTGATCAATAGTGATTTGGAGCAACTTTTCATATGACTAGAGATGGTTTTAATTTCATCATCTGAAAATTGTCTGTTCATATCCCTTGACCACTTATCTATTGAAGAGTGGCTTGAATTCTTATATATATGAGACAATTCTCTATATATTTTAGAAATGAGGCCTTTATCAGAGCCATTAAATGTAAAGATGATTTCCCAATTTATTGGAATGGTTAGGGGAAAACAGATACATTAATACAGTGTAGAACTTTGATTGGGTACATCCATTCTGGAAAGCAATTTGAAACTATGCTTAAAATGTCATTACATTGCACCTTTTCTACCTAGTGCTATTACTTCTAGTACTATACTCCAAAGAGATCAAAGAAAGAGAAAAGCGACTTATATTAACCAAAAAATTTATAGCAATTCTCTCTTTGAAGCGGCAAAGATCAGAAAATTAAAGGATGCCCATAAAGGCAATATACTTAAGATGCAAAATGAGATAATACATTTTGGGGATGGCCAAATGAGGTCATCTGTTTTCCTTAATATGCATATTGACTATGTATATTGGGTAGAAGGGTTTTATTTTTGTTTTCTCATTTGGGCAAAACAAAAAAAAAGGAAGCTATGTGGGAGATATATTCTAATGGCCTTTAAATGCCAGGATATCATTTAATAGTTTTTGGAAAATATATTTTTTATGACAGGGGGGAGTGCTTTATGTTCATCAGCTATCATAAAATAAAATTTATCAAATTCATAAAAGGAGAAACTGGCACATAAGCAGATTTGTTTCCTCAATAAACTGGCTGTCTTCACATTCATGCTTGCCAAAAACATTAAAATAAAATTCCCCAAAATATGTTTTTGACGATGCACTTTGCTCTTTCACCATAACTTGCTCTGAAAGAAAAAAATAGGGAATAGGAAAAGGTATTGGGAAAGGGAAGGCAAGACTCTTTAGACAACAATGATGACTCAATGAAAATAAAAACTGTATTCTGGGTTGGTTTGTTTGTTTTTTAAAGTAGAACAACTCTCTTTGCTGGGAAGCTAGATGGCACAATTGATAGAACCTTGGGCCTGAAATCTAGAAGATTCATCTTTGAAAGTTCTCTGGTCTCAGAAGATTATTACCTGTGTGACCTCTGACAAGTCACTTAATCCTGTTAGCCTCAGATCCTCATCTATGAAGTAAGCTGGAGAAGAAAATGGCAAATCCTCGAAGTATTTCTGGAGAAAAAACCCAAATAGGGTCATGGAGAGTCAGATATGATGAAATAACTCAATAATAACTGTCATTGTTACTTTCTTTCCTCACCAAAACATTGTGATTTTACTAATAATTAATACAGCTAGAACAGTGTTTTTTATCAAGTCTCAGGAACTGTTACATTTTCAGTGTGAGCACCTATAGCTTCAGATACAAAAAATACTGCTTGAGTTATTGTTTTGCTATTTGTCTCTACTTAAGAAAGGACTGGAGCAGGAAGGAGATAGAGAAAAAATAATGCCAATTAAAATTAAAAAGTATTTCAGAGAACCAATTGTGAAAAATTTATCAGCACACCCCTGATACCCACATTTCTAATTCCACAGTTGAATGATTTATTTCTTTAATATGAACACTGCATCTAGTGCTATGTTCTTTAAAAAAAAAATCAAGAAAAACATTATGAAAAGATTAAGAAAAGAAAGTCAACCAACTAGAAAAAGAAATCCAGAATCTTAAAAGAGAAAATGACTCTTTGAAAACTAGAATTGGTCAAGAGGAAGAAAACAAAATTATGAGACCAAGAAATAGTAAAACAAAATTTATAGAATGAAAAAATGGAAGAAATTATGAGATATCTCATAAAAAAATAACAGATCTTGAGAACAGATCAAAAAGAGAAAACATAAGAATAATTGGACTGCTGAAGCTATGATCAAAAAGAATCTTGATACAATAATACAAGAATTAAAGAAAATTATCCTGAAATATGAGATTAAGAAGGAAAAGTAGAAAAAAATCCATTGATCATCAGCTGAAAAAGATCCTAAGAGGAAAACGCATAGGAATATCTATAGCCAAATTCTAAAACCTCTAGATCAAGAAGAAAATATTACTATTTAGAATAATTGCACGTTTTACCTATATTGGGATACTTGCTGTCTATGGAATCGTGAAAGGAAGAGAGGGAAAAATTTTGGAATACAAGAATTTGGAAGGGGAAGATTGAAAACTATCTTTGTATGTATTTTGAAAAATAAAAAGCTATTATTATTTTAAAAACTTTATCTTTTACATGAACAAGTGAGAAAAGAGAAAAGACTTTAATTTTAAAAATGGCTTTTTGAAAAAAAGGAAAAAATATTACTTTTTTATTGTTGCTTTTATTATCATTGTCATTATTATTAGTAGTAACCAAATTTCAATGTATAAGTTTATTTATTTATTTTTAATTTTTTTTATTAATACTTTTTATTTGCAAAACATATGTATGGGTAATTCCTAAACATTAACCCTTACAAAGCTTTCTGTTACAAATTTTCCCCCCTACTCCCCACCCCTCCCCTAGATGGCAGGATATCTACTACATGATAATTATGTTAGAATACTTAAGAAATCGAATATATGTATAGTTATTGCATCATTTTTTTGTGCAGGAGAAATCATATCTACAAGAAAGAATAATCTGATAAAGGAAATACAATGCAAGCAAACCTCAATAGAGAACATGAAAATGTTATGTTGTGGTCCACATTTCACATTTCACATTTCACATCCCTGGAAAAAATATTACTAACAAAAAAACAAAAACAAAAACAAAACACAATTCAAATTTGGTGGAGCCCACAATTAGAATCACACAAGCCCTAGCAGCAGCTATGTTCCAAGACCACACAGGTCTTGGAACACTATTTTAAAAAGA
>JAJPUD010000364.1:156869-181272 GCA_023553655.1 Myrmecobius fasciatus
AGCATCAAATACTCAATTCAAAAGACTCACAAAGGACAAAGTTTATGATTTATATGTGGAAATGTAAATCATATGTCTAAGATTGTCACTAATAATTGGAGAGTTAAAAAGAAAGATTGGGATAGAGCCAAGTATGATAGGATTCTAAAAGGAAAAGCCAGGTAGAAAAAGGCAAAATAATAAAAATTATTATGTGATATAAACTAGTTGTGAGAACAAGAACTGACACAGAGGAATTTAGATGAAGGAGGAGGCCTTGTAGTCCTGGACTCCTATTCACATTGGGAATGGGTTAAGGAAGGAATAATGCATATATATCTAGAAAGGTATAAAACTCTTCTAAATTTACAAATAAGAGGGGGAGAGAATAGGATAAGGCAGCATATATAAAGATTATAGAGTAATGGAAATGGGATAAAGAGGAAGGGAAAGATGGATGGAGAGGATAAAGGAGGAATCCTTGTGGCCAGGATGGGAGGGATGGCATATTAAGTAACAGAAAGTCAAGGTAGCAAGTAGAAGTAAAGCAGGTGTCAGCAGGGATGGGAAATAAGAGATAGAAAATTAGAAATAAAGAAACATGATAACAATGATCAGGAGTAGAATTTATTAGGGAAAAAAACAGGAGTAGTAATCATTGATCTCAGACAAAGTTAAAGCTTAACTAGATCTAGTCAAAAGAGAAACAAATAGGGTAAATATACTCTGTGTCAATCATATTAATCAATATTTTAGACTATTTAAAGTAATTAGATAATATAAGGTTATAATAGTTCTGTGATGTAGGAAATGATGAGTAGGTGGATTTAGAAAAATATGGAAAGGCTTGGAATAATGAAAGATGGTGTTACACACCTTTAGAGAAAGAAAGGATAAACAAGAGTAGTATGATCTTACATAGATGTATACATACATATATGTATATGATCATAGATATCTATGTATATGTATATTTATGTATGGTATATATGTATGTACATATACAAATATTTGTATGTATTTATATATATATACATATACATATATATATATATATATATATAAATGTGTCCATGCTTAATTGTAGTTTTCTTGGGGGAAGTGGGGAAGAGGAAAGGGTAAAAAAGAAAAAAAAAGTAAAAAGTGCACAGCAGAGAACAAAAGAAAACCTACTAGGGAGCAAAGAAAAGATGAACAGTTCTGAGTCCAATTTATATTATTTATTATTTAGGCTTTCTTGAAATAGAAATTTATTGTCTCATATTTTGAATTCTTTCTTATGTTCTTCTGTATTTGTGGCAATGTTTCCTTTTCTTTTTCTATTTTCTATTTAAATTTTAAATAAATTATTTTTTAAAAAATCATTTGCTAAGGAGGAATCAAATTCTGATCTGCATTCAAATTCGATAAAATCACAGATGCTTCAAGTATTCAAGGTAACTGGAAAATGCCTTAGCGATATCTAAATCCAATCCATTTTACTGGTGAGAAAGTTGAAATCTAGATAGTTTTGATAACTTTCAGAGTCAAGTCTAGAACTTGGGTACCTGGTACTTCCAGTGAATCTCCACCCCCAATTCCCAAGAAATGTTTCACAATCCCATAAGCATCCCCTGTGAGCCCAAATGAACAATTAGAGGGTGGATCAGGATCACCCACAACAACATCCTGGGCTTCCCTCTAAGCTCTTTAATTAGTGTGATATTCTTTTCCGTCCATTTGTTTCTAAGCAACTATTATGTTTCCTTTTCACTGTAGAATACATTTTCTGACTGCCAATTAGGGGCCTCTATGTTTAAAAAGTCTTCAGCTTTCTCATCTATTTGGCTACCATTAGATGCCTATCAGATTCAGTGCAAATTAATACAAATCACGTCTGTCCCTAAGAATCCCATATATTACACAGAATTTAGTTCTCTAGTTGAAAAAAGATTTATGATTTAGGGAATGAAAGGAATTGAGATCAAGGAATATTTCTACTTCATATTGATCTTAGATAACAAATAGCATAAATATTTCTAGATGAGCAGTCCTTGAAAGTGACCTTACAACAATAATTTCAGAGTATCTTATTACTGCCCATGCAAAACAAAGAAACCATCTTGGAGCTATAAGTGTAGTAAGAGGATAACATACCAGCAGGGTAACTTAATCTCTTATATAATCCTAAAATTATATTTTCTCATAGAGTTTAGCTTCCAAGTTAATCTAATCCAGCTCTTAATTCAAGCTTGGATCTTTTTCAACCTTCTTGAGCAGTTACCATCCAATTTCCACTGAAAGATGTCCAGTTATGAGATCTTTAATACCATGTAATATTATTTGATAAGTACAAGTTTTTAAGTTAAGTGCTAGAGGAAGTATGAGAGGCAAAATCCTCTAAATGGAGTGTTTAAGATTGTAGAATGGACCATAGCTCCAATTTCAGGAGGTACAATTTCTCCAATAGTCAATTTGATGGAATTCAGCCTTGGTTTACCATCTCTGTCTGAGCCGACATTCAAAGGAATATAAATCAATTTAGATATCTGAATAAATGCTAAATCTTCTTTCTAAAGGCCAGTGAATGTGGACAAAAGGGAGTTAGAGCCAGGGGGAGTTGGTTGTGGATATAATTATGAAACCACAACTCGATATGATATTGTCTTTTGAAAAATTTTCCTACCCTGGTAATAAGTTGCTAAGAGCTTTCAAAAGGAATTAAGGCTTCTGATACAGGGAGCTCTTTGTAATATTTCACAACATGAGGAGATGATTTGATACCACTTCTGCAAGTGGTCTTCATGATTAGTTAATTAGTATTAAAAAAGGCATGTGGTTATCGAGAATTAATGGTGGGTTGGGAGAAATGGGCAGCCTCTGTGGGTTTCTCTCTGGTTCTTCTCTGCCTCCTGCAGTTTACCTTGCTGATTTTATTCCTTCTACTTCTTTCTTCTTTCCTTCCCTCTTTTTCCCCCTCTCCTTTTCCATTATTTCCAGCTTTTTGTCTTTTCTTCTACTGCTTCCCTCTTTCTAATCTTTTTCCCCCTCCTAATTGACCAGTTTGGGAATATTTTAGGAGCAGTTTGTACCATGAATTTCACTAAAAATAATACAAGTTTTTGTGAATGGATCCAACCATTCTGGAGAGCAATTTGGAGCTATGCTCAAAAAGTTGTCAAACTGTGCATACCCTTTGACCCAGCAGTGTTTCTATCCCAAAGAGATCTTAAAGGAGGGAAAGGGCCCCACATGTGCAAGAATGTTTGTGGCAGCCCTTTTTGTAGTGGCTAGAAACTGGAAACTGAATGGATGCCCATCAATTGGAGAATGGCTGAATAAATTATGGTATATGAATGTTATGGAATATTATTGTTCTGTAAGAAATGACCAGCAGGACGATTTCAGAGAGGCCTGGAGAGACTTGCATGAACTGATGCTGAGTGAAAGGAGCAGAGATCATTATATACAGCAATAAGACTCTATGATGATCAATTCTGATGGACATGGTTCTCTTCAATTCAAACCAGTTCCTACCATTCAGCGGTGAAGATAGTCATATACATCCAGAGAGAGGCCTGAGGGAACTGAGTGTGGACCACAATACAGCATTTTAATGCTTTCTGTGAATATTTCCCTGCTTTTTGTTTTCCTTCTTAGGTTGTTTTTTTTTTCTTCTCTCTTTCTAGATCTGATGTTTTTTGTTCAGTAAGATAACTGTATAGATATGTATACATATTTTGGATTTGTCATATAATTTAACATATTTAACATGTATTAGACTACCTGTCATCTAGGGGTGGGAGGTGGGAGGAAGGAGGGGAAAAACTTGGAATAAAAAAAAGTTTTGCAGAGGTCAATGTAGAAAAATTACACATGTTCTGTAAATAAAAAGGTTTAATAAAAAAAATAATAATACAAGTTTTGTCACCAGAATGAGAACCAAAACAACAGAAAGCACTTGATGCATCTTAGATACTTCTTTGGACAATTCTTTTTTTGAAAGAGTCGCTCACATTGACTTAGTGTTTAGTGAAGCAAAGATCATAGGGCTTAAAGAAGCTTCTGCAATGGTCTTATTTGCATGTGGAATTGAGTGATTCTACTGAGCTACTTGGTTCATTATGTACAATGGGGTCAAATGGAGATGCTTATAGAAATGGGCATTTAGATGGCACAGTAGATAGAATACTGGACATGAAATCAGGAAGTCTGATCCTGGTGAGTTCAAATTTAGTCTCAGAAATTTGCTACCTGTATGACCTAACTGTGGCAAATCACTTAACCCCATTTGTCTTTGTTTCCTTATATGTAAAATGAGCTGGAAAAGGTAATGGCAAACCACTCTAGGAGCTTTGCTAAGAAAATCCCAAATGGTGTCACAAAGAATCAAACACAACCAAAATGTTTGATGAACAACAGTGTAGAATTAAGAGAAATAGGGTATATGTGAAACCCTAGGAATGCTACACCAAACTTGAGGAGTGGGTTGCTGTAGTGAATACACAGCATGTTGGATTTGGAGCTAGGACATATGGGTATTAGCTGCATGAACCAACCAAATTATTTTACTTTGCCAACTTCACTTTTCAACTCTGTAACTAAAGGTTAGTGATCACTTGCAACCTTTCTGCTTCAGGAGTTTTGGTGAGTCTCTGAGGGTAGGGGACTTCTTTAGTCTTTGTATTTATTGATAATGAGATTGACACACTCATTATCAAAGAGATTTCTGGGGTTTGGGAGAATCCTAAGGAAAGTGTGGGAGAGGAAAAGTACAAGATTGACTACTAAACTGAAGTCCAATAACATTATTTTGTGAAGAAACATGAAGAAACCAAACAGATCCTAATCCTGATGAGTGTCTCTCCAGGAGTTACAAAAGTAATGAGTTCCTAGTCTCATTAGTTCTAGTGCCTTCTCTCCCTAATTCACTTCTTATTTATCTGATATATAGTTTGGATTTGGATTTGTTGTCTCCTCCACTATTCTGTAAGCTCTTTGAGAGCAGGGACCATTTCTTGCCACTTTTTGAATCCCCAGCACATTGCAGACACTTAACCAGACTTTATTGACTAACTAAAAATAAATATCAGAGTCGAGATTCAAACTAGAGTCCTCTGATACCAAATCTAGGTCTCCTTTCATTAGACCACATTGCTTCTTGAGCTATAGATTAGCTGTGGAGCCTTCCCCACAATATAGATTAGTCATGGATCAATATAGCCCAAGATTATAAAGCTTTTCTGTCCATGTCCTTTAATAATCTGTTATAATAATGATAATGACAACTTTATATAGCACTTAACCCTGACAGGCTCTTTGCTAACTGTTGCTTTACTAATTTTGTCTCATTTGATCCTTACAACTACCCTGGGAGGTAGGTGTTATTATTATCCCTATTTTACTGATAAGGAAACTGACTTGCATAGAGTCACAAAGCTAGTAAATGTCTAAGAATTTTAGATTTAAAGTCAGGTCTTTCTGACTCCAGTTCCACTGGGCTACCTAATTCATTATTGTATTATCTTATTATTCTTATTATATTATCTTGTTATCTGAGAGTAGGATCACAAATTTAGTTGGATAAGCATTTACTATATATCCTGGCACTTTGCTAAATATCAGGGATACAAATACAAGCAAGTAAGATCATGTAACTTGCCCTCAAGGAATTTACATTCTAAAGATGGACAATATTACATTAAGGAGGGGGTCGTTGCTATTGTTCAATCATGTCTAACTATGACCCCATTTGGGGTTTTCTTGCAAAGATATTAGAACGTTTTATCACTTCCTTCTCCAACAAATAAGAAAACTGAAGCAAACAGAATTAAATGAGTTGCCCAGCATCACATAACTAACTAGTGTCTGAGGCCAGATTTGAACTCAGGAATATGTCTTCCTGACTCCAAGCCTGATATTCTATCTATTGAAACACTTAGATGCCCCTAAGATAAAGGGGAAAGATGAATTTAAAAGTTAGAAAGAACCTTACAAGTAATTTTTTTTCAATTGCTTCATTTTAGAGATAAGAAAACACAAAAACAGAAAAGCTAAATTATTTACCTAAGGCCATGCTGGTAGAAGTACTTGGATTTTAATCTACATCCTCTGACCCCCAAATCTGATGTTCTTTCTACAATGCTGGCATACCACCTCTCTAGGGTTATTTGGAACCATACTTGACATTCTCAATGATTGCTTATTTCCAATGACCATGTTAAATGTGCATTTTTATATCTTACCCAAACGTCTCATTTCCAAAGGAGTTTCTCTTTGAAGACAAACTTCATTATTCTTGTTCAAGAAAGAGGCTAAAAATAACAAAGAACCTTTATTTCAACTTTGTTCCCTAGGGTGAAGAAGGAGCAATATAAGTGAGTGAAGCAGATAAATTCATTTCTAATCATCATTCTGCTGTGACTATATTACCAATAATCCAGGGGGAAAAAGGGAGGCAGGGAATGAGCTCAAAGATACATTTACATTTTCTGAGATCTGTATTCTCTTTGATGGAACAAACTACAAATGAATTGAATGAGAAACTGTTAGATCTTTAGCCTTGAAGAGAAGACATGAATTGAAACCAGAAAGCTCTTGTAAGCTGAAGAGCCAATTATTATCAATGAGGAGACACAAAGTGTTGAACACAGAGCAAAAAAAAAAAAAAAAATCTATTCTCATATGCAAATATTTTGCTGAGGAATATGTGTTCCAGTTTTCAAACTTGGGAACTTTTACTGAATTATTTTGGTGTCAAAGAGAAAATGCCCTCAACATTTTCAAACATGATAACTTTGATCTCACTACTTCATATTGATGGAATGTAATTGCTTTGGGTAGGTGGGTGGGGAAGGGGTGACACAGGGAAAGACAAAAGAAGAAAATTGGAAGACTACAAAATACATTGCTTTTTCTTGTCAGTCTGTAATCTCTCCATTTTGCTTCAGTGACTAAATAGATCCAATCAATTAATCAATAAACATTTATTAAGTATCAATAAGTACTATCTACCAGGTACTGTGCTGAGGATGCAAAATACAGGTAAAATACTATCCCTGACTTCAAGGAGTTTATAATCTAATGGATACAAGATAGAAGGAACATATTTCTCCCTCTCAGATTTTATATAGGCTTTACCAGTCTGCCAAAGGGGTTACATGTAAAAATTCAAGAACTCCTGATCTAGATCAAACCCTTTATTAAACAAATGAGGAAAATGAGATCCAAAGAGATTGTTCCTTATTCCAGGCTACTTAGCAGACCCATAATCTAGGTGTCTTTCCACTTCATCACAGCACCTTTTCTATATTTAGCCTCAGTAACTTTTGACCAAAAATTGAATTATCCACATGTCTTAGAAACTTAGGAATTTCTATTTTGGCCCAGACCCATAGCATATTTAGCATGCCCAAGGGAAGCCATGGTTATTCCAATATCATCCTTAAAGTGTAAATTCAGGTGTCTCTTAACAGTTATTCATGAATTTTTCATCTGTCAGTTTGCCCAAATTCCTTTTCAACCTCTTATATCCAGTTACTGCCACCTCTTGAGGTAATAATATCTCTAAGTTTATTTTCCTTTGTATGAAGTTATAAATCCTTATATATTATGAAATCCTTCATTTTTAATGATAGGATTTTTAATCCTATCATTTTTATCTACCATAAAGGTGAAAACTCCAAAGTAAAATCAGAGATGTTACCATGACTCATGTGAACGACATTTTAACAGCTAGAAGTTATGGGACATTAAAATATGAAGAGAAAGAATCAAGAGTTATTGAAGGGAAGACAGCTAATTGGTGCAGTGGATAGAGCACTAGCCCTGAAGTCAGAAGGACCTGAGTTCAAATCTGGTCTCATACTTAACATTCCCTAGCTGTGTGACCCTGGGAAAGTCACTTAATCGCAATTGCCTCAGGAAAAAAAAAAAAAAGAGTGATTGAAGGACATTAAGCCAAAAATTAATCTTCCATCAGACAAAACTTCAGTCCAGAATTATGAAGGATAAAATATCAAAGCCCAGAGACATTTAATGAAAATGTTAAAAATTTTGAATATCCAATTACAATTAAAAAAGAAAACCTTTCTGTAAAGATGATTCCAAACTAAAGCACAAAAAGTGGGACTTAAGGATTTCTAGGTTATTTTCATTGGAACTACTTGCAAAAAGTTTTGTAAACAATAGTGCCAGTTAAAAATATTTTTGAATGCTCCATTAAACTTCATACTGATCTGACAGAGATAGAATATAGTGCTGGGAATCTTTGAGTCTCAATTTCCTCATCTGCAATATGTGAATAACAATATTTATGACAGTAATGCCACAGAGTGTTTTATAGCACAAAGAAGATCATGTAGTTAAAGTGCTTTGTAAATTTTAAAGCACTGTTATTATTATATAAAATTAAATTATTTATTATTATTCTTTAGCATGCTTATAAGAGCACACAGCAGGAAATGGTATAAACACTAATTAATAGGTCAATTTTGTACAGTGTTTTGCCCAGCTTAAATGATCTTCCTGTGTTATTTCATTTAATTTTCATAACATCACCATTTTATATATATATATATAATATACATATATATGTATAATATAAAGAGAGAAAGAGAGAGACAGAGACAGAGACAGAGACAGAGACAGAGACAGAGACAGAGAGGCTGAACAAGTATTATTATTCCCAATGTGCAGATGAGACTCAGGAAAGCCAAGTGACTTACTTGTCCATAGTTATATATAGTAAGTGTCTTACCTAGAATTTTTTTTTCATTCTTTGTTTATTTTTGGCTTTTTGAAAATAAGATTTAATTTTTCCCTTGATTACATGTAAATCAATTTTTAACTTTTTTTTAAGTTTTGACTTCCAAATTCTATCCCTCTCTCCCATCCTCCCCTCAAGATGGTAAGTAATTTGCATAGCTGGGATTTAAATTCAATTTTTCTGAATACAAAAACAGTCCTCCACTGATGCATTGTTGGTGGAGCTGTGAACCGATTCAGCCATTCTGGAGAACAATTTGGAGCTATGCTCAAAAAGTTATCAAACTGTGCATACCCTTTGACCCAGCAGCATTTCTATTGGGCTTATATCCCAAAGAAATCATGAAGAAAGGAAAAGGCCCCACATGTGCAAGAATGTTTGTGGCAGCCCTTTTTGTAGTGGCTAGAAACTGGAAATTGAATAGATGCCCTTCAATTGGATAATGGCTGAATAAATTATGGTATATGAATATTATGGAATATTATTGTTCTGTAAGAAATGACCAGCATGATGATTTCAGAGAGGCCTAGAGAGACTTACATGAACTGATGCTGAGTGAAATGAGCAGAACCAGGAGATCATTATACACGGCAACAACAGTACTATATGACGATTAATTCTGATGGACATGGCTCTCTTCAACAATGATATGTTTCAAACCACCTCCAATTGTTCACTGAAGAAAGACATATACACCCAGAGAGAGGGATGTGAAATGTGGACCACAACATAACATTCTCATACTCCTTGATTGATGTTTGCTTACATTGTGTTTCCTTTATCTGATATATCGTTTGTGTAGATAAGATTTTTCTTGCACAACAATGATAAGTTTGGAAATATGTATACATATATTTGATTTGCCAATATTTTAACATAATTAACATGTAGTGGATATCCTGCCATCTAGGGGAGGGGTGGGGAAGTTGGGGGGAAAAAATTGTAACGGAAAGCTATGTAAGGGTTATTGTTGAAGAATTACCCACACATATGTTATGCAAATAAAATAAAACTAAAAACAAAACAAAACAAAAAAAACAGTCCTCTTCTTTTTACAAAGTTTTGTTCATGAAATTACTCTATGAACTCACTTTTAAGTTGTCTTAGAAGGGAAAGCATGTTCCATTGGCAATCAGGAAGATCTGAGTTCAAATGCTGTCTCTGATACTTATTACTTACATGACCATGAGCAAATAAATCTTGAACTAATACAAAGACCTATGGGATCCTGAGTTCTTCCCTCTCTATCCAGAATTCATCCCAATCCTCTCCCTAATCTATAGCCTCTCCTTTTTCCTGTCTCCTCCCTTATTTCTTAAAACCATATCCAGGTCTTTCTCATCTTTAAAAACAACCCTCTTGATCCTGCTATCCTCCCAAATAATCATCCTAGAACTCTTTTCCTTTATTCCTATACCCTAAATCCCAGCCAAAATTCTAGAAAAAAAAAGTTATCTATATTGATTGCTTCCACTTCCCTCTACACTCATTCAGCCTTTTACAACCTGGCTTCTGATCCAGCCATACTACTGAAACTATTCTCTCTCTAAAATTATCAGTGATCGTTTAATGGCCAGAACCAATGACCTTTTCTCAGTCTTATCCTTTTTTTACTTTTTTGAAACATTTGATACAATTGACCAACTTGTCATCTGGTATATTATCATTTCTCTGTTTTGTTGTTGTTGGCCTTTTTTTTTTCTTTATGGCACTGCCCTCAGGAGAGTTCTTCTCTAACATATACATCAATTCTACCTTTATTGAGTCATGATATATATTAAATCCAATCACTGATTTTTTTCCAGAGCCCTTTTCTTTTCTTCTTCTTCTTTCTTTCTTCTTCTATTCCTCCTTCTCCTCCATCTCTCTTTCTCTACCTCTGTTTCTGTCTCTCTGTGTGTTTCTGTCTCTCTCTCCCTCCCCATTTCTCTTTTTCTCTCTCTCTCTTTCTCTCTCTCTCTTTCTCTCTCTCTCTCTCTCTCTCTGTGTCTCTCTTTCTCTCTCTGTCTCTGTCTCTCTCCTCTCCCTCTCTTCTCTCTTTCTCACTTTCTCACTCTCTCTCTTCTTTCTCTCTCCTTTCCTTTCCCTCCCTTCCTCCCTCCTTCCTTCTCTCTCTCTCTATTTTTCTCTCTCTCCTTCCCCCCTCTCTGTTACCTCATTATTTCCCATTATCACCTATCTAAAGATGAATTTCATATCTATCTTTATCTTTTTTCTAACCTGCATTTCACCTAAGCTCCAATTCCACATCACCCACTACTTATTAAATATTTCAGCTGGATACTTCTTTCAGTTTAGTCACTTTTTCAGTTATATCTGACTTTTCATGATTCTTTTATGGAGTTTTCTGTACCACTACTGTAGTGTTTTGTTGTTTCCTTCACCAGCTCATTTGACAAATGAGGAAATTGAGGCAAACAGGATGAAGTGATTACTCTGCTAGTGAGTGTCAGAGGCCAGATTTGACTCACAAAGATAAGTCTTCCGTAGCAGCAGACCTGGCACTTGATCCACTATACCTAGTTGCATAGGACATCTCAAAGCCATTTCAAACACAACACTCCTGAAACAGAACTCATTCTTTCTCATCATTATCTTTCAAATTATCCCCATTCCAAATTTCCTTTTTATTGTCAAGGGCATACCATTCTTCTAGTCATATGCAGCCAGTGCTCAATTCTTTATTCTCTTTGTCCCCTTAGAGAAAACCAATTGCTAAGTTTTATCAACACTACTGCCCCAACATATCTTGTATTTTATCTTCTTCTCTCTTATAAACACATAATGATAGTATAGGCCCTTGTCACAATTTTTTTGGATTATTGAAATAATTTCTTTATTGGTATTCCTGCTTCAAGTGTCTACTCTCTCCCATACATCCTTTGTATTTTATCAAAGACATATCTCAAATATAGGTCTGACCATTTTTCACTCCCTAGCTAAAAATTTTTTCAGTGACTCTCTATTATCTGTAGAATAGAATACAAACTCCTCTGATTAGCATTTCATAGAATCACCAAATTTGAGAGTTAGAAGAAACCTCAGTGGCTATTGAAACTAAAGCACACATGAAGGAATTCCTATTATAACATAACAAAAAATGGCCATCCAGTCTCTGCTTGAAAACCTTCAGAGGGGAATTTCCCATTTCTCCAAGTAAACTATTCAACTTTTATACCTTTAAATTGATAGGAAGTTTCACTTGGCTTGGAATCAGGGAGACTTATTTTCTTGAGTTCAAATCCAGCCTCAGACACTAGATGCATAACCATGGGCAAATCTATCTTAGTTTCCTCAACTGTAAAGTAAGGGTAATGATAGCACCTATCTCCCCAAGTTGTTGTGAGAATGAAATGAGATATTATTTGTAAAAATCATTTTGCACAGTACCTTGCACAAAGTAAGTACTATATAAATGTTATTACTTTCCTTTTTCCCTTTGCTAGATTTCATTGTACAGAATTCAGTATAATTCTCTAATCTATCGAGATGATATTTCTTATTCCAATTCTATCTTTCAGCGCATTTGTTATCACTCCTAGTTCAAGATTTTAAGATTATCCCATCTAGACTTCATTATATTCAATTTAGCATAATGCTCTAGTCTGTCAAGATAATTTTTGATCCTAAGTCTATCATCAAATGCATTAGCAATCCTTTTGCATTTTGTGTCATATATAGATTGGATGAGCAAACCAAGACTGCTCTCTCCAAAGTTATCCGTGATCATTTAAGGCCTTTATCCAAGTCATTTATTAAAATGTTGAATGACACTGAATCAACTACACATTCTCAGACCATTTTGCTTAAGACATACTTCCATGTACTCAACCATTAATAACTACTTCATGAGTCTGGCCATCTGACCAATTCCATATCTATCTTTTTGTATTATCATCTATCTCTCCCCATCTTCTTGAGATTGCATGAGATGTTTTATCAAAAGATTAGCTAAACAATATCCATAGCACTTTCCTCATCTCCTCATGTAGTAATCGCATCAAAAAAGGAAATGAAATTAGTTCTTAATTTTGAGTATTTACTTTATAAAATATTTATTTTAATTTTTAAAAGATGGGGCATCTTGTCATTATGCATTGTATGTGTGACACTTTCTCAGACTCCTTGCTTGACCATATTGGTCATTTGATCTGTCTCCATCAAAATTTATTGCTTATTTCTCAAAACTATCACTTGTTTCTCAAAATTTCATCTTTTGTGAAGGGATGATCTCAAGACTAGTATTACAAATATAATCTTTTCAGTAATTCAGTAGTAGCTGATGAAAATTTCTACAACATTTAAAAATCAACTAGAGTGATAAATAGCACAAAACTGTGATTATGTTCAATTTAATTAAGAAACACCTCAATATTTTATTTATTTATTTTTGCTGAGGCAATTGGGGTTAAGTGACTTGCCCAGGGTCACACAGCTAGGGAATGTTAAGTGTCTGAGACCAGATTTGAACTCAGGTCCTCCTGACTTCAGGGCTGGTACTCTATCCACTACACCACCTAGCTGCCCCACGTTTCAATATTTTAAACATTTAATATGACTAACCTTTCAAATGTTGTTTTTTGTAATTTTGTAGCATCAATACTGTTGAAATTATTAAACCTTACAATTTCTCCAAGATTTTTTGAATATCTTGTATGCATGCATGTGTACACATATGTGTACACATATTTATATGTGTGTATGTGTGTGATCTGAGTCTGAAGTCACAGAATTCTGACTTCCATGGCTTTGTGCTAAAAACACTTTGCAAAAATTTCTCACCATGTGATAAATAATACAGGAAGCTTCTGCTGACTTTCTTCAGTTCCACCACCTTTGCAGATGCTAATACGTTATCAGTTTCAAGGTCTGGAAAGGTTTGAATTTCTTTGCTTCTCATAAAGTTCTGACTGCATGCAAAAGCCAGTAAACAGGCTTTAAAGATTATTAAGACATGTTTCAGAAGTTGCTTTTAAAATGGACAGTCACCATGACATTGGCTTAATACTGGAAAATATAATAGAAAAATTATTAATAGTGGAGTAGTGAAAAAAATAATTTTCATCTTTCTCTGTACTAAGAAAGTTCTTGGCATGGGAGCTTTACAAAGACAGTTGAGAACTAAAAATAAATAGGGCTTCAGTGTGGGGGCAGCAAGATTAGATTAAATATGAATCTATTTGCTTTGAAAATACTACAGGATAACAAATTTAGATGGCGGTGATGGTTCATGCTTGTAATTCCAGCTACCAGGGAAGTTGATGCTCTTAAAGTGTGTCTTCTGAACTAGAGTTCCATGAGTGGTATTAACTGGGGGCCTGCAACAAGTTCTGCATCAATATGGTGAACCTTTAGAAGTAGGGGGAAATTAGGTTACCTAAGGATGGGTGAACCCACCCAGATTTGGAAGCTGAGTAGATCAAAGCTCTGGTATTGATCTGTGGGGGATCAGGACCATGAATAGCTCCCTCATTTCAAATCTGAGTTAGAAATGGAAAATGCAGTCTTAAAAAACAAACAACAAAAACAAATTTTCAATCAGAAGGGGGTCTTAGAGGTCTGTCCAACAAAATACCTTCATTTTACACATTAGGAAGCTGAGGCACAGAGACGTTAAGTGACTTGTCCAATATAAAAGAAGCAATTAGTGGCAAAGATGAGATTTGAACTCAGGATTTTTATTTGTTTTATAATAGCTTTTTATTTTTCAAAATATATGCAAAGATAGTTTTCAATATTCTCCCTTGCAAAACTTTGTGTTCCATATTTTCTCCCTTCCTCCTCACTTCCCCCTTTATCTATTCAGCAAGTAATCTAATATAGGTTAAATATTTGCAGTTCTTCTAAACATATTTCCATATTTATCATGCTGCACAAAAAAAAATCAGATCAAAAAGAAAAAAATGAGAAGAATAAAACAAGCAAGCAAACAACAACAACAACATAAACAACAACAAGGTGAAAGTACAATGTTGTGATCCACATTCAGTCCCCATAGTCCTCTCTCTGGGTGCAGATTGCTCTCTCCATCACAAGTCTATTGGAATTGCCCCAAATCACCTCATTGTTGAAAAGAGCCAAGTCCATCACAGTTAATCATCACAAAATCTTATTTTTACTGTGTACAGTGTTCTCTTGGTTCTACTCACTTCACATAGCATCAATGTAAATCTCTCCAGGCCTTTCTGAAATCATCCTGCTGATTGTTTCTTATAGAACAATAACATTACATCACATTTATATACCATAATTTATTCAGCCATTGCCCAACTGATGGGCATCCACTCAGTTTCCAGTTTCTTGTCATAAAAAGGGCTGCCATAAACATTTTTGCACATGTGGGTTTTTTTCCCTTTTTTAATGATCTCTTTGAGATACAGACCCAGCAGAAACACTGATGGACCAAAGAGTATGCACAGTTTGATAGCCCTTTGGCAGAGTTCCAAATTGTTCTCCAAAATGGTTGGATCAGTTCACAACTCCACCAACAATGTATTAGTTTCCCAATTTTCCCACATCCCCTCCAATATTTCCTGTCATCTTAGCCAATCTGAGAGGTATGAAGTTTTAATTTGTATTTCTCTGATCAATAGTGATTTAGAACATGAAGTCAAATTTTTAAGTTGAAATCTAACATTTACTTCCACTATGCCACACTGCTTCTCTTATAGAGGGCAGTGGGGGGGGGGGAGTAATTGATATGCTCTTGATCTTGGAGTCAAGAAGTATTGGATTCAAATTCTCATATTCTTTTACTGTCTGTGGCCCTGAACCAGTTACTTTCTCAGCTTCAGTGGGAGTAACAATAGTGGTGAATAATAATTACATCAAAGATTATTGTAGGAACAAAATGAGATTTTATATATGTGTGTGCATATGTGTGTGTGAAAATATACATGTACACATATTTGTATACATATTTATGTACATGCACATATATGTGCACATACACATAATACACATAAATACAAATATATATATACATACATAATTACAGACCTTAAAATTCCATATAAAAGCTAGTTGCTGTTATTAGAAAGCACTGTAGAATATTACATGTAGCATTGAATTTAAAATCAGGATTTTAATAAGTTTAAATTCCCTCTAACACACTGAGTAGCTGTGTGACTCTGGGTAAATTATTTAACTGTTCTGCACCTCAGTTTTCTTAGGTATGAAATGAGGGAATTGGACTCAGTAGCAACTAAGCATCTTTGAACACTAAAATAATGATTCTATGAATTTTCATTAGATCAGACAAGCTTTTGGCTAGAGAGAAGGCCAAGATTTGTCTAGCATGATGCAAATGACAACATCTCTGACCAACTTTTCACTGCCTACTAGACATTTTCAAAAAGAATGATTTCATTTGAAAACAGAAAGTAGGAAATTCATCAAAAATTTCATCACTAGCAAGGAAAAAAATATCTTCACAATCTTATTCCTGATCTTATTTCTTTCTATCAATCTTTTTAGAGGTAACAGAGAGATGGAAATTACTCTGTGCATTTCTTCCTAGACAATATACAAAAAGAAAAACATACTTTTGCTTAAGAGAACTAACAACATTCCTATCTCACCAAGAAAAGTGATCAGACTCTCAATCTCTTACTGTTCTAGAGTTTGTAGGTGTATAATGAAATGAATATTAGCCATAAAGTCAAGAAAACCTAAGTTCAAATCTGGTCTCACATATACTAACTATATGACTGAGTAAATCATTTAAATTCTGTCTACCTCTATTTTCCTCAACTGTAAAATGGGAATGATAATAAGGTTATTGTGATGATCAAATGACATAATATTTGAAAAAGGCTTAGCTAGTGTATGACACATTTTCTTCCTTCTAAGCAATTAACTGTTCCCTAACACAAACACCTTAATTCTTAGATTTGGTTTTCTGAGTGCTTTGTTAGGCTTGCAATGTTACTTATGCATTCTCCTTTGAAGAAAGAAGCAAAAAATGTTATGATGTTATAGATAAAAAGCATATTTCATAAAATATATCATACACAATGAGAAAGCATCAATGACTTTTGATCAGGATTGATGGAGAAATTATAAACTTCATTGAGATTAAATCCATCAAAATAGCTTCACATGTGTCTTCTGTGAGAAAGGTGAACTGATGTTTTTTTAAAAGTGTACCAAAAGGGGCAGCTAGGTGGCGCAGTGGATAGAGCACCAGCCCTGAAGTCAGGATGGACCTAAGTTCGAATCTAATCTCAGATACTTAATACTTCCTAGCTGTGTGACCTTGGGCAAGTCACTTAACCCCAATTGCATCAGGGGAAAAAATGTACCATAAAATCTTGAACATTCTAGAAAAGAAAACAGTGGATATGGTCTAACATAAGAAGCCAAGGGGGGCAGCTAGGTGGCGCAGTGGATAGAGCACCAGCCCTGAAGTCAGGAGGACCTGAGTTCAAATCTGGTCTCAGACACGTAACAGCTGTGTGACCCTGGGCAAGTCACTTAACCCGAATTGCCTCAGCAAAAAAAAAAAAAAAAAAGAAGCCAAGGAAACCAGCCAATCAATATACTGAGCCCTTACCATGTGCTGGAAGGCAAGTCAGATGTTATTTAGATCATTCCTCTCATTATACAGATGAAAAAACTGAAGCCAAGTGAAGTAAGCCAAGGTCACTTGGGTAGTGATTGAGTTGAGATTTAAACCTATGACATCTGACTCCTAATTTAGTTGTTTTTTTTTTTTCAGTATCCCAGTATTGTTTACTTAGTAACTTAGTTAGATCATGCTTAGTTCATACTTAGTTACTGAGATCATAATAAAGGGCATGAAATGGCCAGAAATTAGAGTGACATATACCTTGGTTCCAAAAGAATGCAAACAAACAAACATCACACCTAATAAGACATTCTTTCCTACTGAATAATGAAGATAGATGAAGCTTCTGACTTTGTCCTAATAAAATATTGTTAAGAAATGTTTCTAAAATAGATTAAAATGAAAGATGTGGGTATATGGCAAAATACATTAGGCAACTGTCATCTCATCTCATTGTCTGGAACTCAGGATGCCAAGCAGCCAAAGAAATGACAAAGAATGCCAGTTTTTCACTGGATTCACAGGTAACTATGTAATTTTTAGTCAAGCCAATGTCTCCAAAGATGGTTCTGTGGTAGAAACTGGTTTCTTAAACTATATACCAAGATAAGATCAAAATGGATAGATGATTTAGACATAAAAGGTGCTATCATAAACAACTTTACCAGTCAGTTCTATAGAGAAAGGAAGAATTTATGGCTAACTAAGAGTTAGAGAGTATTAGAAGATATAAAATGGATAATTTTGATTATATTAAATTTAAAAGGTTTTGCACAAACAAAATCAATGCATTCAAAATTAAAAGGAAAGCAGAAATCTAGGGGAAAAATTTTAGAGCAAAAGTCTCTGATAAAGTCCTCATTTTTCTATATGGAGAACTGAACCAAATTTATAAGAATGCATGACAGTCCACAATTGGTAAATGGTAAATATGAAAGGAAATTTTCAAATTAAGTAATCAAAGCTAACTATTTGAAAGAATACTGTCATTATTAATTAGAGAAATGTAAATTAAAACAATTCTGAAACATTACCTCACAACTTCTAGATGGGCTAATATGACATAAAAAGAACATATATATTTTATATGATTGCACATATATCAAAGTGCTTACTGTCTCAGAGATAGAGGAGATGGCAGGAAGGTGAGAATTTGGAATTCAAGTTCAAAAAATGTTAAAAATAATTTTTACATGTAATGTAGGGAAAAAATAAAATTTTCTTAGAAATAAATCACTCCAAACAATAAATTCTTTCCTGAATCAATGAATTAAAAAGGTATGTTCTTATTTACAACAAATATGATTCTTTAGCCCAAAATCTCATGAAAATCACCAAGAAAAATTCATGAATTACACAGACATAAGAATGGCCCTGGACTGAGTTCTTTTTTGCTAAATCAAGGACAGACAAACAAAATATAAATTTTTAGCATTTGACTTTTCCAAGCAGGACTTATTGCCCCTGGTCATGCTTATAGCTTGATATAGATAATGATGGACTCATTTCCAGATTTTTAGCAACAATGACAATAACGATTTATCTACACAGGTTTGCAAATATATATATATATTTGGTTATTCCAGTGCTTAGCACTCTTTGACATATAATAGATGTTAAATAAATGTTTATCTATTGATTTATTTTATATCTTCAAAGAAATCCTGTAAGGTAGATACAATTGTTTTCTCTATTTTACAAATGGAGGATTTTGCAAAAAAAAATTTTTTACAAATCTGCAGATTTTACATTTTACAAATGAGGAATCTGAAACTGAGTGAGTTTAAATGATTTGCCACAAGTCTGTCCTTGATAACTATATAGACAAATCAAGTACACTTAGGTCTCAATTAATGGGTAATGAATCTCCTGAAGGGGCTGCCTTATTCAAATTTGCATGACATATTTCCAAAATATCATATATTTACATAATTATAACTTTAAATAGTGAGGGCTCAAAAATAGATGACCATATCAGAGGGTCCATGAAATCAGAACTAGTCTTCTTTAGCATTCATTGAGTATTATTCCATCACTCTATGTTCTGTACCTAGCACAAGAACTTTGTTAAGTTGATACTATTTAGTTTTATATATTTGTATATCTTCCAGTCATTGTAACAGGTGCCAAGGATGCAAAGAAAGGCAAAAACACTGTCATTGTCCTTAAGGACTTCTTATTTTGATGGAAGTGACAATATGTAAATAACTATGACCAAGTTATATTTAAAAAAACAGATAAATGGAAGACACTCTCAGAGAGAAGTCATTAGCATGTAGGGGAGCACTGAAAAAAGCTTCCTGAAAAAGATGAGACTAAGCTAAGTTTCAGAGGAAGCCAGAGAAACTAAGAGGAACTGAGTTTCAGAGTACTCTAGGAACATTGAGTAGTAAGTAGCAAGGTGCAAAGAAAGGAAATGGAGTGTATGTATAAGGAACAGCAAATAGATTATTCTAGCTGGACTGGAGGGTATATAGAGGGAAATAAAATGTAAGAGACTGAAACTGTAGAAAAGGTTTTGAAGGCCTTTAAAAGGCAAACAAAAACTTAATATTTGATCTTGGAGGTAATAGGAAACTGCTGAAGTTTATCAAGTGAAGGGTTGAAAAGGATGATGTGATCAGACATGTGCTTTTGGAAGATCACTTTGGCAGCTGCATAAGAAAGAGACTGGGCATCATGTACCACAGGGAGAGAATGACAGGCTCTCATATAATACAGATTCTGAAATACAGAAACAAGGTAAGGAAAAAGATTAAATACTTTGTTTAGGGAAAGCTTCCTTCAACTATTGGCTCCATGTAGTGGGATTAGTTGCCTATAAAGAAAACTTTATCCTTTAATAAGATTGAGAAGTAGTTCTCTGATAAGAAGGTTTCTTTTTAAATGTTATCTGAAATCAATCAGACTACCAAAAAACATATTTTTAAAACATATTGTTAAAAGCAAGTATAAACGTGGGAAATGTAACCAGATATTATTAGCATCTTGCAGTGAAAATGATGAAGAGTCCATTAGAAATATAAGGAAGAAAACTCCCTTTCAGACTCAAAGAAAAGAGAAAGAAATGGAAAGCAGGAACATGTCAGTGTTTCTTCACTTATGTCTGTGAGCAAGAGAGAGCTCTGTTTCTAGATGATGAATTCCAGTTCCCAATTCCTTAGACAGAAATATCTGTTGAGTGAAGAAAAGCAAATCATCAGATTACCATGCCTTGCTAGAAATATCCCTTTGGAACATCATATTTCCTTTTCTATGATGCTGTATTTCCAATCAGCTTTTGAAGCTAAAATTTGGTTTCCTGGGAAGCTACTCTTAACTTTCCCAGAATAGGCAAGCTCTATGCTAAAAATTGAGTTGTTAGGAAAGCATGGATTTTGGGGGTCATTGATTTACTTCTTAAAACATTTTAGAGGTTATCTAGTCAATTGATGTCAAACTGAAATAAAAAGTCATGTAGCCACATATTGACTTAGAAAATCACAAATAAATAGTATTTAATTTTTTATACTTCTATTTAATTGATTAAATATTTCCTGATTATATTTTAATCATCTGGTTTAGCTATATTTCAGAGTTTTTCCCTATAGACTTCAAAAATGGCACCTCTGATTTAATCCATTTTCTTCCCTTTATAGATGAAAAACTGAGGCTCAGAGAGATTTAAGTGTTTTTTCCCCTAAGATCCCATGGTTATATTAATAAGCAACGATTAAGATTATAACCCTCTGATTTCAAAAGTCCTGTGTTTTCCCCATTTATATTGAACTGAAATTTGTAGACTTCATGATGCTATATCCTTTAGTATTCACAGTGATGAGATCACAGGTACAGTATTATTTTATTTGTGTAGATATTTTTCAGATATATAGATAGATTGAAGATGTTCTACAATTTGAAGAGCTAATTTGCTTAACAAACAAACAAATAAAAAGAAAAAACACCCAGTTAACCCCTTGATAATGACTTAGACTGGTCCTAGGACACTAGACATACAATTGATAGATTCTAAATACTAGGCTTACCCACAAAGTCTTTTTGGCTTGGTAAGATCTATCAAAGATTGACCTACCCCAGATTGATTTTGAGAACCAAGATCCCCTTCAAGTCATGGGGACACATTGTATGAGCATATGCTTAATCACTGAGAGGCAAGGCAGACCTTAGTTATTGGTAAGCAACTGCTGAGTCATTTTCAATTATTTTTAACTCTTTGTGACCCCATTTGTGGTCTTCTTGGCAAAGATATTAGAATGGTTTATCATTTCCTTGAGTAAATTGAAGCAAGTAAGGTTAAATGGACTTTTCCAGGGTCATACAAGTAGAAATGTCTAAGGTCAGAGTTGAACTCACAAAAATGGGTCTTCTGACTCCAAACCCAGCACTCTATCCACTGTACCACTTAGCTTCCCATGGTAAATGCCTAGTCATGTGCTTTTTTTAGTTATTATGAAAGCCATCTAAAACTCTAAGGTAACACTAAGACTTCTAAGACTCTCAGAGAGCTCACTAGCTCATTCTGTTTGCTCTCTTTTGTGGTTGACAGTAATTATCTCCTAAATCTAAGCAATTAAATTAGATGTATTTAATAAGATTCTGGCTCACTCTGCAACTACTGCCATATACTACTAAAACACAAAATCATGATATAAATGTATATGATTCTTTGCTTGCAGTAATAGGTAAAGGAATAAAGCCAAATACATTAAAAATCCACCTCAGTCATCTTCTTTCTTGCCCCAGCTCTTTCTAAGAGAAGCCAAGGCAAAAAACCAAACCAAAACAAAACAAAAAAATTTTAAAAAAACCCTCAAACCAAAAAACTCAAAGATAAATATTTTAAGAACTTAGTTGTATATAACCTCTTTGTCTAAAGATTCTCCAGGCTTACCCACCCCTAAACTCATCATTGAGAAAAAGAGGGAAAGAGAGAGAGAGAGAGAGAGAGAGAGAGAGAGAGAGAGAGAGAGAATAATTAGCTTTTGAAACTAGCTAGTAGAGTTGATGTGAAGATTAAATGAGATCTAGTGATATAAAGGAGATAGGAGCCTGAATATAGTGAAGGAAATGCAGAAAAGTCTCTAAATCTTTCTTCCCTTTAATCCCTCTCTTCAAAATTTATCAAGCCTAAAAGTAATTTCACTGGCTTGGGGACTAACTTACTAGGCAATGCACTTATAAGCTGTATTATCCTGCAAAAGTTATTTAATCTTTTCTAAATCCAGTTTCCCTTTCTGTAAAATGAAGATAATCATAGCACTAAGCTCGCAGGATTGTTTGAAGATCAAATAAGATATTTATTTATTTATTCATTTACTTATTTATATGGTACTTTGCAAAACTTATAGCCCAAAGTAAATGCTAATTATAATTAGAGGTAAAATCAATTTATTTACCATAACTTAAATATTTGAAAGACTTAAGGGTAGAGAGGGTGGTTGTAAAAATTTTTTTTTAATTATTTGGCCTATGGAGCTTTGGGGGATTGAGGCAGTAGTTGCATATGACTGGACCTGATTAAACATACACACACACACACACACACACACACACACACACACACACACACACAAAAAAGATCCAAAAATATGTTGACTAGCTCTTAGCATGATGACTAGGTATTTTCATAGAACATTGATAACCTGAGGTTAAGAAGAATAAAAAACCCTCAGCATTGGAAGATATCTCTAACAAAGGGCAATAGTGTTTTAGCTTTAGAAGAAGATGCCGAGTCACAGATGATGGCAGCAGCTTGATAGAGTAGCGTACATAGCAGTTTTGAGAAAACAGAGGAAGGATAACATGTCTTACACATGATTCATTTTGCCCAGTTCTTGAACCCTAAGGGGTTGAACTTAGGCTGCATGGTATCAGTGATTTGAAACTTCAGGGGGTGGAGGGTAGGGAGCCAAAATGGTAGAGCAAAGGCAGTAAAATCCCTTCAAATTCCTTTAAATATGATGCTAAATGAGTTTTAGAGCATTAGAACTTGCAAAAATATGGAATAGAGCATTTTTCAATTCCAGACAACTTAGGTCAGCAGGAAAAGTCAGTTACACTAGGATGGGAGTCCAGCAGACAGTCCTGATACAGGCCTTGCCAGCACAATTTTGGCCCTAGCTCCAGCCCCAGCTCTACCACAGCAAAGCAAGAACAGGTCTAGGAACCTAGGATTCAGTGGCAGTACTAATGGCTTCCAGACTTCACAGCCCAAAGACATCAAAAATGATTTGCCAAGTCAACAGAAAAGATTTGTTAGTAAGGTGAGAGGGATTTGGGAAACCAGCAAAAGAAAAGTAGACATAAGCAGTGGGAGGTTCCAGAGGCTCATGGGAGGTCTCTTTATTTATAATGATTTAGCTTTAGCACACTAGATCTTATATCTACAATGGGGCAAGGACATTCTTAACAGTTCCAAGGTAGAAAAGAAGATTTGTGGTCAGTTCTCTAGAAGGATCTCTGAAAACAGCTGCATAAAACCCTGAAGCTTGGGATAACACACTTTTACCTGGAAATAGATCTGCTTACTCAAACAGAGTTAAAAACCTGAGTAATAGGCTAGGAAATTGAGTAGATTAGAAGAAAAAGCTTTTGACCATAGAAAGTTATTAGGATGACAAGGAAGATCAAAACACACTCAAAAGAAGATAACAAAGTCAAAGCTACTACATTCAAAGCCTCCAAGAAAAATAAGAATTGGGCTAAGGCCATGGAAGAGCTCAAAATGGATTTTAAAAATCAAGTGAGATAGAGGGAAAATTAGGAAAATAATTGACAATGATGCAAAGGAAATACAAAAAGCTAATGAGGAAAAGAATGCCTTAAAAAGCAAAATTGGCCAAATGGCAAAGAAAGTACAAAGGTTCAGTGGGAAAAATAATTACTTAAAAATTAGAATTGGGCAAGTGGAAGCTAATGACTTCATGAGAAATAAAGATACAATAAAGCAAAACCAAAAAGAAAGAAAGAAAGAAAGAAAGAAAGAAAGAAAGAAAGAAAGAAAGAAAGAAAGAAAGAAAGAAAGAAAGAAAGGAAGGAAGGAAGGAAGGAAGGAAGGAAGGAAGGAAGGAAGGAAGGAAGGAAGAAAGAAAGAAAGAAAGAGAGAGAGA